>JANIPM010410901.1:0-12362 GCA_027478405.1 Erythroxylum cassinoides | reverse complement strand
TCATAACCCAAAAAACCAAACATATGGTTTAACCCATTCTACAACTTCTCACAAAACATCCACTCAGAACAACATCAAAACATGTTTCATTCATCTAATCAAGAGGAATGATGCTTATACTTACTGGATTTGGCTTTCAATTCTTCAAAATCTTCAAAGATCTCTAAAAACCCTTGTCTTTCTCTTCTTCTCTTCCATCACCGAAGCTTCCCTCTTCTCCTTTTTCTCTTAAGTTACGGGCTTCACTTCTATAAAAATAACAGCCCCTTATTCATTCATTTAATTGGTGCTAAATGACCCTAATGCCCCTCTATGCAAGCCTTCTAACTTAAGACCTTATGAGTTCTTCCAAGTTTGCCCCTTATATATTCTTATAACTTTAATATTTCAATTTCGAAATTGAAAATCTTAGGGACTGAATTAAAATTCAATTCCCTCCAACAACTTATAGATCCATGTCTCTTGTTTATTTTGCAATAAGAATCAGATCAATCGGATCTCCACAGATCACAAATTTCTCATAAGACTGAACCCTGTTCAGAAAATTTTCCAACTCACTTTGATTAAATTGATCTCTTTTAATTTAATCTCAAAAATTATAAATTTCCTATGCTAATGTAGCTAATTGTCTTAGGAATCCAACGCTTCAAAAACCAAATCAATCGGATGTCGGACGGAAAAGTTTTAAGCAAAAGATTGAGAGAGGGTCGGATTGGGAAAGAAAATAACAAAAACAGAAGGAGTCAAAACGACTTATATATAACCGAACTTTCCAAAATTCATAACTCATGCTCCCAAACTCCAAATTTGAAATTTTTGGTATCAATAGAAAGCTCCAAGGAATCTCTACAACTTCCATGGCGAACTCAAAAATCAATTCAGCCTCTAATGTGATCAAATTTCTCATCAAAGATTCTGTCCAATTTAATAAGTCCCTAAGCAATAATTCAACTTTGAAAAATTCTATCTTTCTACTCCAAAGTCTAAAAATGTCATATTTTATATCAATACAAAGGTCAAAAAGAAACCTACAACTTCCATGAAGGACAGAAAAATCAATTTGACCCCTAAGGGAATCAATTTTTCAGTCAAAGGTTCTGTCCTCTATTAATCATTTTAAAACAGTAACAGAAACTTCCAAAAATCATAACTTTACAATCCATGGTCCAAAAATTTCATTCTTCACATCAATGGAAAGATCAAAACAAAATCTAAAACTTTCATGAAGGACTTAAAGGCTAATTCAACCTCTAACTAGGTCAAGTTTTCAGTCAAAATTTCTGCCATAATTGGTCAACCTATACCACTTCCAAACTTCATAAATTCATATCTTCCTATTCTCACATCCAAAATTAACATATGATACCTCATTGAAAAGCTAGGAAAGTCTTCTATGACTTTCATGAAGACCAATTATTCCAATTCAAACAACATCAATACTGAAATTTGCCTCAAAGCAATACACACAAACTTACCCTTAATAGCATTATTCAAAAACAAAGCAAAATAACCTTATCTTCAAAATCTCATAACTTTCACTCCCGATATCGAAAAATATCATACTTTATGGTGACAAAAAGCTCTTAACATAAGCTACAAATTTCATGAAGATCATTTTCTCAAATTCGACCTAAATCAAAAAGTCAACTCTCTATGACCATAAGGTCAAACTTTTCTCAATTCTTCATATTCTCACACTTTTTTTCTTTATTTCTTGATTTTCAATTTAATTTTCAATCAACTCATTCACTTTCACTTTCATATAATAATTCTAAATTTCACTCAAAAATCGAGGCCCAACACAAGAAGCTCTAGATGTTCCAAGGTAGAGAGCTGTAACAAATGAGGAAATAAACTCTTTACAAAAGAATAAAAATTGGGATGCCAATGATTTTACACTATAAAGTACAATGCAATTGGCACAATTGAAAGGTTCAAAGCAAGATTGATGGCACAAGGGTATACCCAAACCTATGGAATTGATTACACAGAAACATTTGCTCATATATCTAAAATAATATTAGAGTATTGACATCCCTAGCTGTAAACTTGGATTGGCCTTTACAATAATTCGATGTAAACAATTCTTGTTTGCATGGTGACTTGTAAAGAAATCTATATAGAACTTCCACCAAGTTGTATGGTAGCAAAAAAGGCATGGTAAAAAAATTTGTAGATTGAAGAAATCATTGTATGAGCTCAAGTAGTCTCCAAAAGCATGGTTTGGAATGTTCACAAGGACTATGATAATTTTTGGATGCCATCAAAGCAATTTTGATGACACTTTATTCTTAAAAAGAAGGTAAGGTCAAATCATTGCTTTTATTGTATATGTGGATGACATGGTGGTGACAGGAGATGATCCAGAAGAGAGGAATGCACTACAGGAATACTTGTCTAGGGAATATGAAATTAAAGATCTTAGTTGCTTGAAATATTTTCGTAGGATTGAAGTTTCTAAATCAAAGAAAGGAAATTTTTTATCCCAAAGAAAATAAGCATTAGAATTATTACATGAAATTAGTATGTTAGTATGTTGACCAGCTAATACACCAATTAAGGAAGGCTATACATGATCAACTTCTAAGTACTTCACATTTGTAGTGGTTATCTGGTCACATAGAGAAGTTAAAAAACAAAAGGTGGTTGGTCGCTCAAGTGCAGAAGCTGAATTAAGAGGTATAACATTTGGTTTATGTGAAGCGTTATGGTTTAGATACTTTTATAGGATTTAGGCTATCCACTGAAGCAACTAATTAGTCTATATTGTGACAACAAAGTTGTTTATGATATAGCTCATAATCTTGTCCAACATGATTGAAGAAAATATGTTGAGGTTGATAGGTTCTTCATTAAGGAGCAGTTGAATGAAAATTTTTTGGAGTTGGCCAATATTCAATTTGCGGATCAATTGGCTAACATTCTTACTGAAGTAGTTTCAAATCACATGTTCTCAAAATTTCTTGGCAAGTTGGGCATACGAGACATCTGTGCACTAACTTAAGGGGTGAGATCTTTTTCTCCATTATTGTTGGGATTATACAACTATAAATATATTCTTTGAATCCTAATTTCCAGCTATAGGATTAATTGTTGAGATTTCTTCTTCTCATCTTTCTAGTATTTCCATACCATAAAGTATAAAGGAATTATGTTACTTTTAGTTGTTACAAAAAGGTATTGAATGGATTCCTTGCGAGAAAATTTAGGTTCCATTAGGATCAAATTCAGGAGCAAGAATAACATAGCCTGATCTTATTGGTTGATGAAGCTACAGCAAAAGATAAAGAAAGACTTGTTAGGAGCTGAAAGTCCAAGCTGGTTCCACTTGATTCCATTGTTACTAACGATTTCAGGGGAAAAAAAGTTAGGATTTATAAACAGTCAAAATTGCAAGAGTTCCCGTGATAATGAAGTTGGTTCATGTAGGAAGTTCTTGAAACCTATGAACTCATCATGTAATGTTATTATTTTGGTCCTTCTTCCTAATAGTGATGTATCCACTTAATGTTGCTTGTAAGTATACATTATAATAGGCAAAAAGGGCACATTGAACCCTAAGGTTTACATCCGTTGACAAATTTAACCATAATATTTTAAAGAATACAAATTAAACGTTATCATTAGATAAACGTTAAAATTCAACTTTAAGTTAATAGAGAAATTGATGGCAATGTAATGTTGTGCTAACCTGGCATATGTTTATAATATTTTTGAAGTTAATGTGGGTCTCATATAGTCAAGTGAACTTGAATTGATAGTGTGGGATAATCTTGATGTGATGTATATTAAGAAAATATTTCTGAGAGTATTTTAGGAATTGTGATGGGAATTGATGGAAAATCGAAACACATAATTAAGGCTACTCTTGACTTGGAAGATATGATTATAAGAAAAGATATGCATTTGAAAAGAAGAGATAATGAGTCATTCATTATTCCCCCTGCTTGTTATAACATGTTAAAAAGGGAGAACCAATCTTTTTTGTTAATTTCTTAAATCAGTCAAGTTTTTTGATGAGTATACAACAAATATAGGTCGTTGTGTGAATGTTAAAGAGGGAAAAGTATCGAGGTTAAAAAGTCATGATTATCATGTTTTTTTAACAACGATTACTTCCTGTTGGAATACGTTCATGTATTTTTACATCGATTACTTCCTGTTAGAATACATAGGTGTTTGCTAAAGGATTTGTCCATAACTTTAGGTCAATTGGATGAGGCTTTTAAGCAATTATGTTGCAAGACACTTAAAGTTAAAGAGTTTGAAAAAATGGAAAAAGACATAGCTTTGATTCTATGCAAGCTTGTACTATTATTCCCCAATCGTTTTTTCGTGTTATGATTCATTTGGCAATTCATTTACCATACGAAACAAAACTCTGTGGACCAGTTCAATTTCGATGGATGTTCCCGATTAAAAGGTAATTCATATTGACTTTTATTTTTTAAGTTATTTATTAGTAACAATTGCTAATATTTTATATTTTGTTAAGGTTATTATGCTCTCTTAAGTGTTATGTACGTAATAGAGCTCGACTTGAAGGTTTTATTATAGAAGCTTATATAGCAATTGAATGCTTGACATTTTGTTCAATGTACCTAAATGATGTGGAGACAAGATTTAACAGACAAAAATGTAACTTTGATTTTGATCAAGATAGTGGCCGTTAAGTTGTCATTTTATGCTTATTTTGTATATAAATCTCTTTAATGTGTTGAAATTATTATTCAAAATTGATGGAATTGTTTCTTAATTGTTCTCAGATGATTTTTAACAGTTAAGAGATGAAATTGAATAAAAAAGATGCAAGAGAAGCAAGGATAATTTGAAATTCCAGAGTGGCAGGAAATTCAGTGACTAAGCGTGGGTATGTGCAAGGACAAAAACTATCTGCAAGATTTGTTTTTAAGTGTAGATCCGATTCACTTTAGATTTTTATGATTTTGAGAATCGAATTGCATCCTTATTGATGGGGATTGACCACCTGAATCTGGGGGAAGCTTATTTGCAGAAGATCATGAAAAAAAGGAGGAGATCGAAGGAGATAAAGGGGGATTGGCATCACTATTCACTTAAGCCATATTAGGGATAGTTTTTACATTTCTGCAGTTTTTCTTCTTGCTTTTTGATAGCCACAGTTAGCTTTTTCAATTTCTGCAGTATTTCTCTAGGGATTTTCAGATTTTCTAATAAGGACTAGGGATGGAGACTTTACAATTGACTATTTCTTTATTGATTTTTACTTTTGCTACGAGTAGATAAATCCCTTTTCTCGATTAAGGGAAACCATTTTATCATCTATTATGTGTGAGATGTTCCAATAAAGTTTATTTTGTTGATGAATATTGAGTGCCTTTCAGATTGCTTATATGATTGAATTGGTTGATTTCTAGGATGCGTAGCTAGGAATTGATTCTTCTAATAGCCAGATTAGTAAAATAGGACGTTCAGTTTTGCTAATCACAAGATGCAATTAGGATTACCATCTTTATGTTAAAGTTGGAAATTCTAAGAAGAAACTCATCTTGATTAAATGCATGTCATACATATGTTATCTTGTTCATTGATTTCTTAGTTCTTAAAGCTATTTTACTCGATTGAACTTACAATCATATCTAAGTTGTTCATTAATAAGAATGCTTAGAATAATGTTTCTATTCGTTTACACTTAAGAGAAAACATCACCCAATGAATGTTTATTGATGAACTGAATTTTATATCAAGGATCTATATTAGTGTGATAACATCGGTGACCCGAAACTAAGGTTTGTTTATTGAAATTTTTAGATCCAATTACTTTTATTAATTTCCATTTTTTAATTTTTAAATCTTAAATTTTTGTGAATTGAACCCCCCCTTTTTACTTAGTTTTAGTTTTGAACTCGTATAATCTTTACCGTTAAAATTTCTTGTGGGAATAATACCTACTTTCCACTACTACATTAATTTGTATTGATGGAAGTTGGTTTCTTTTTTAATTTAGTTGCAGGCGATAGCAGTACCAAATTTTGGCGTCATTGTTGGGGAATTTTTCAATGGTATATTTATGTTACACGAGTAGACAAAACAACTCAATTGTTATTTGATTCAGAGATGCAGAAGACAACCAAAAGGTTACAGAAACAGACGAAACAGTAGCAGGAAGTGCAGAAAATGGAACGGATGGCAGCAAACCAAACTCTTCCTGAACTAGCCACGCCCATGGACGCTTGATAGCCCCACTACATTAACTTTCCAAATTTAGGTGATAACAATACTTTTGAATTAAAATATGGGCTGATTCATTTATTACCTATTTTCAGGAGTTTACCAAGAGAAGATCCGTACAAGCACTTGAAGGAATTCGACCTGGTTTGCATCGGAATGAAGCGAAGAATGTGACGGAAGAGCATATTAAGTTGAGAGCCTTCCCATTTTCCCTTAAAGATGATGATCAAGATTGGCTGTACTATTCAGCTGGAGAAACGTGCAAATGTGGGCTGAAATGAAGAGGCTCTTCTTCAAAAAAATATTTTCCAACATTGAGAGCAGCCAATATTCAGAAAGACATTTGCGAAATTCGGCAACACACGGGAGAAACACTCTACGAGTATTAGGAAAGATTCAAGAAACTCTGCGCTAGCTTTCCACACCACCAAATAACCAACCAACTATTGATTCAATATTTCTACGAAGGATTTTTGCTTTCAGATAGGAGTATGATTGATGGTGCAAGCAGTGGTGCTTTAGTTGACAAAACTCCAGCAGTCGCAAGGGAATTAATTGCAAACATGGCTTCCAACACTCAACAATTCAGAATACGTACTGGGTATGGATCAAAAGGTGTGAATGAAGTGAACGTGACCACGTTGAAGAAGAGATTGGATGACCTTACTTTTTTGGTGCGACAATTGGCGGTTACAAAGAAAGAAGAAGCAAAGGTATGTGGCATATGTTCAATGTTAAGACATTCTACTAATTTATGTTCGATTTTGCAGGAGGAAAATGCAGAACAGGTTAATGTCGTGGGAGGATTTGCTGGGCCAAGTTAAAGGAAATACGACCCATTTTTCAACACCTATAATCTGGGGTGGCGCGATCACCCAAATTTGCAATATGAGAATCCTCAAGGACAACAAGCAACCACGAATTTCCAGTAATATAGACAACCGTATACGCCCAAAAAAAATCAAAATGTAACAGCAAATTCTGACAGTAAGCCATCTTTAGAAGATATAGTTCAATCTTTGGCTACTAATACTTTGATGTTTCAGCGGAATACTGAAGCAAGTTTCCAAAATATGGAAAATCAACAAAGAAACATCGAAAACCAAATAAGTCAAATGACGACTGCCATAAATCGATTGGAAGCGTGAACTTCTGAAAATTTTCCAATACAACCGGAGATTAATCCTAAACAAAGTATGAAGGCTATCACATTGCGGAGTGGTAAGAAACTACAAGAACCACTTTTGAAAAATTTCAAAAGAGAGGTAGAAGAAGAAATCACGCAAACGACACCTTCACAACCAGAACTGATGCAAAAAGAGCTGCAAAACAAGGTGATTCCGTCTCCTTTTTTTAGTCAATTCGCAAAAGCAAAGAAGGAAGAACAAGAGAAGGAAATTTTGAAGACTTTCCGAAAAGTTCAGGTAAACATTCCTCTCCTTGATGCTGTTAAACAAATTTCATAATATGCTAAATTCCTTAAGGAGTTTTGTACGTCAAAGAGGAAATTAAAATTTGATGAGAGAGTGAAATTGGAAGAAAACGTTTCAACGATTTTGCAAAAGAAAAAGCTTCCATTGAAATGTCAAAATCTAGGTATGTTTACTATCCCATGCCGGATTGGTGATTTGCAGATTGAAAGAGCTATGTTAGATTTAGGTGTGTCCATAAATATTATGTCATACGATGTGTATAAATCTTTAAATGTTGGACCTTTTAAAGAAACTAATGTAGTGATTCAATTAGTGGATCGCTCAAATGCGTATCCAAAGGGTGTGTTAGAAGATATCTTGGTTCAAGTAGAGAACATGCTTTTCTTGGCTGATTTTTACATTTTGTAGATAGGCATCGATGATGCATCTTCTTCTACTCCAATTTTATTCGGAAGGTCATTTTTGAAAACAACTAGAACTAAAATAGATGTTCATGATGGATCTTTAACTATGGAATTTGATGGTGAATTAATTAAGTTCAATATTTATAATACCATGAAAATTCTGGATGATGAACAACCTATGGTTTCTATGGATTTTATTGATACATGGGTGCAGGAGAATTGGATTTTGGAAGACCAAGATGGGCTAGGAATAATTCTTGAAGAAGAAAACGCATCACATTGGCAAGGAAGGGAGAAAACGACGTTAGCTAGTGAACCAATGGAGACGTCATTTTGCATAGAGATCACCAAACCTTTTCTCCAATAGATCACACCCATGGAAACATCCAAAAGGGTGGACAAGTTGCTGCCTTCGTTAGTCAACCCACTAATGTTGGAATTGAAGAGCCTACCTAGTCATTTGAAGTACATCTTTTTAGGTGAGAAAGACACATTGCCGCTTATTATTTCTAATCAACTTTTGGATGTGCAGAAAAGCTAGCTGGTTAATGTATTAAAGGAGAATAAAGAAGCTTTCGGTTGGACAGTGGCTGATTTGAAAGGTATTAGCCCTACTATCTGCATGCCTCGAATTTTGATGGAAGATGAAGTGAAGGAGATGAGGCAACCAAAACATCGTCTAAACCCACCCATGATGGAAGTGGTGAAGAAAGAGATTTTGAAGCTTCTTGAAGCTGGCATCATTTATTTGATTTCGGATAATAATTGGCTAAGTTCAGTCCAGGTAGTTCCGAAGAAAACTAGTGTGACTGTGATTGAAAATAGCGATGGTGAGTTAATACCGACTCGTGTTCAAAATGGTTAGAGGGTATGCATAGATTATAGGAAGCTTAATTCAGTTACTAGAAAAGATCATTTTTCGCTTCCATTTATTGATCAAATGCTTGAAAGACTTACTGGTAAATCTCATTACTGTTGTTTAGATGGTTATTCAGGATATTACCAATTTTTGGTAGCACCTAAGGATCAGGAGAAGACAACCTTCACATGTCCATTCGACACCTTTGCTTATCGAAGAATGCCGTTTGGATTGTGCACGGAACCCGCGACATTTCAACGGTGTATGGTAAGTATTTTCTCTAATCTTGTGAAAAATTGCATGGAAATTTTTATGGATGATTTCACGGTTTATGGAAAGTCTTTTGAAACATGCATTATCAACCTTAAAAAAGTTCTAAAACGTTGCATTGAACCTAATTTGGTTTTAAACTATGAAAATTGTCATTTCATAGTTAATCAAAGCATTATTTTGGGCCATAATGTTTCTTCAAAAGGAATTGAAGTCGATAGGGCTAAGATAGATGTTATTCGATCTTTATCTTACTCCGCGACTGTGCGGGAAGTTCGTTCTTTTCTTGGTCATGTAGGATTTTATCAGCAATTTATCAAGAACTTCTCCAAAATTGCGCAACCCATTTGTAGATTGCTCCAAAAAGACGTGAAATTTGATTTCGATGAGCTATGCAAAAGTTTGTTTGATTAACTCAAGGAGCAACTCACTACAGCGCTAATTATTTAGGCACCACAATGGGACATGCCCTTCGAGTTGATGTCTGATGCAGTTGGCATTGTGCTGGGCCAAAAGTGGACAAGGTACCTCATGTTATTTATTATGCTTCTATGACACTTAATAATGCCCAGAAAAATTATTCTATGATAGAGAAGAAGTTTTTAGCGGTCATCTTTAGATTGGAGAAGTTTCGGTCATACCTATTAGGGACGAAGGTGATCATCTATTCAGATCATGAAGCTCTGAAGTATTTGGTAAACAAGAAAGAAGCCAAATTGAGATTAATTCGATGGATTCTACTTCTTCAAGAATTCGATTTAGAAATCCACGACAAGAAAGGAGTTGAAAATTTGGTGGCAGACCACTTGAGCAGGATCACTCCGAGTACCGCATCTGATGTTCTTCACGACAGATTTTCAGATGAGAATCTCTTCGCAATTCAACAGGTAATTCCATGTTATGCGAATATAATAAACTTTTTAGTAACTAAGTCTTTACCTAGTGATTTATTTAGAGCTGAAAGAGATAAAATCAAGCGAGAGGCTAAATATTACATTTGGGATGAGCCTCATCTTTGAAATTTTTATTATGATCAAATGGTTAGGAGATGTGTCACAGATGATGAAATTTTGTCTATTTTATATTTTTGTTATTCATCTATGTGTGGGGGACACTTTGGTCCCAAAAGAACCGCTCGAAAAATTTTAGAATGTGGACTGTTTTGGCCTAAGTTATTTTATGACTCTTACATGTTTTGCAAGTCTTGCGATCATTGTCAAAGAATAGGTAATTTGGGATTGAGGAATCAAATGCCATTTATGAACATTCTAGTATGTGAGATTTTTTATGTTTGGGGAATTTATGAGTTCTTTTCCTTCCTTCTTTAGTAAGAACTACATTTTGTTGGTTGTGGATTATGTTTCAAAATGGGTTGAAGCTAAGGCTACTATATCTTACAATGCTAAAACTATTATAGATTTTGTTAAATCTAATATCTTGATCAGGTTCAGAATGCCTCAAGCTATCATTAACAACCAAGGAACCCATTTCTACAACAAGAATTTTAAAGCTTTGATGAAAAGAAGTGGTATCACATACCGAGTCTCTACCGCCTACCATCCAAACAAGTGGACAAGCTGAGGTATTCAATAGAGAGATCAAATCTATACTACAGAAAATGGTGAATCCGAACCAAAAGGAACTGGACGATGCTTTGTGGGCATACTAAACAGCGTACAAAACTCCTATAGGTATGTCGCCTTATAGATTAGTTTTCAGTAAACCTTGTCATTTACATGTGGAAATAGAGCATAAAGCTTATTGGGCTGTGAAGCAGTTGAATATGGATCAAGTGGAGGTTAGTAACAATAGGAAATTGCAATTGTAATAATTAGAGGAGATTCGTAATAAGGCGTATGAAAATGCAAAAATTTATAAGGAAAATACTAAAGATTTTCATGATAAAATGATTTATAGGAAACATTTTTTAATCAGATAAAAAGTTCTTCTTTATCATTCGAAGCTTAAGTTATTTCCAGGAAAATTATGATCTCGTTAGCTTAGAAAGTTTATTGTTACTAACATTTTTTCTCAAGGTGCGGTAGAAATTCAGAATTTAGATACCTCTAAGGTATTTAAAGTTAATGGACATCACCTGAAGCTATATTATGAAAACTTTTCGATCGAGCGAGTGGAAGAAATAGAGTTGGTACTCCCAGCCTATTTCTGATCAGGTAAGTAAAGAAATATGTTCAGCTAAAGACTTTAAAGAAGCGTATTTGGGGGAACCCGTAAATTTTTAATGTTTGTTTATGTTATTTATTTTCAGTAGTTTTTTTTTCATTTCATATTGTGTTTATTTCAATTAGTTAGGAATTTAAATTCACATTTTCATTTTTTGTCATTTTTATTTTTCATCTTTTCATTTTAAAAATGAAAATATGATAATTAAAAATGAAAAAAATGAAAAAATAAAAATTTTGGCTCTTCCCGCCACCCCCTATTTCCCCTCTCTTTTCCCCCTTCTTCTTTCATCAAGTTTCTCTCTTATTGCTCCCAATTGTAGCTACTGCATATCAACACTCATCTCTTGGACTTTTAATCACACTTGTCAACCACTCAATTCCATTCTATCCTAGTCTTCATTGACAACCCACCCACCAACCCTAACTTGTAATTTTGTTGATTGCATTGTTGTCTTGTACCATTGCGGGTTGTTTTTCACGAAATTAACACAATACCAAGGAAGAAGAGTGATTCTCGTGGACTAATCCCTCCAATTTGTTTTGCTGCTGATTTTCCTCCACCACAACCCACTTCAAAAACCACCGAACCACCTCCAACATTAGCCCAAGCACAAATACTTGCTACTCCTGCACCACGAACATGCCAAAGGATAGGGAGAGGAAAAGAAGTCAAAACCAATAGCAAATGGACCACTAAAGTTAGGGGCTGCACATCTTTTCGACTTCTCGAGGATACAACATGATTCCAACAGCTAAGTGAAAGAAAAATTTATCCTTGTAAGTCTATTCTTTCTGACACGCTTGAAGCATTGAATGTTTACGATTATTTCACTCAATTGATGGGTCCAATTGGCTGGAGTGTGTTTACTGGAATTAATTGCCATGCATTTGTTGAATTAATTGTTAGAGTAGTGCCCTAAAGACAATCCCCTTTAGCGCTTTTTGTTCATAGTCATGTACAGACTTTATGAATAAATAAAGAAAGGCATGTTTCATTTAT
>JANIPM010410893.1:0-12362 GCA_027478405.1 Erythroxylum cassinoides | reverse complement strand
TCTGGAAAGATTCTAAAGGCGATAATCGATGTGCCCCAGAAATCAACATAGGCCAGCGTTGGGTGCCCATTCCCAGCGCTTGGGACTCTCAGCGTCCAACGCTATGTTTGCACTTTGCAGTGCTTGTCAACCAGGCGCTGATTTTCCAACCATACAAGGCTTGCAGGGTTATCTAAATCATGAGAATTCTACGTTTAAGAAGAAACATGAATTTCTTATAACCTTAGCTTGATACCACATTCAAGTAATTTCATAAACATGGTCTGATCTAAAAATTCATGAAACTCATATATACATTCATATTCATCATTCTATTCTAATAAAAAGACAATTTTCGAATATTAACCTTTCTTGGTTGCTCGGTAATATAGAAACTATTTACAAACGTAAATAGCTTCTCTACTAATTAAAATCAAAGTTTTGTACTATTAAATCTTTCTCAATCTTGTATATTAATTAAATTTTTATTAGGTTATTATTGTTATCTTGCTTAACCTCTGTAATTTATGGTATATAACCGGAAACAGTCTCTCTAGTCTCTACCATATAAGAACAAAGTTACGTATTATTAAACTTTTTCAGACTCCGCTTTACTACGGAATTTCAGACTAAATGTGATGATGATGAATAGGAAAAAGACAAAGAGTTACTTTTGACTTTAATTTTTTTACCAATTGATAAGTTTAACTATAATGTTTTAAAGTGAACAATTATAACTCTGATATTTAGAAAACGTTAAAATTAGGCCCCAATATAACGAAAAATTTACTCTTATCTATTAAGCATCAGATCAACGTTTAAAAAATTGTCAAGTTAATGCTAACGTAATACTTAACAAATGAAGTTAAACTTTTCGATATGGTAGAATTTAATTTTAACGTTTTCTAAATATTAGAATTATTATGAAAATTTTAACTTCAAACTCAAGCTAAAGCTGAATTCTAGCTACCTTGAGTCAAATCAAACTTAGACCCAACACAAACTGTCGAGTTGGGTTCAGGCCTCGACAGGGCCGGCGCAGCCTTTACCATTACCAGGCCTGCTTTCCGCACACTCTCGGGATCTCACCTCTTTGTCAGCGGGAAGGCCCAGTCCAGTTTTGTTGTTTTATTTGGTTGATCTGTGGGTGAGCCATCGAACGGTCCTAGGAGAGCCACGTCATCCATCCACCCCATCAAAACTTGACACACTAAAAAGAGCGCGGTTTCAATGGCGCTAAAACCAAAACCAAAAATGTCTTTTCCCCCTCTCTCTCTGTCTCTGCATTTAAAGCTCCCAAATTTACTTCTCCTAATTCTCTAGTTCTCCGTCTCTCTATTTTCAGGTTCGACACTTCCTGTAGGAGTAAAAATGGGAGGAGGAGTGAAATCGAACGCAGCGAAAGCCAGGAAGAGAGTGGAAGCTGACAATAGTAATGATAATACTAATCAGAGCAACACCACTTCCATGGTTCGTGGCAAAGATGGCAGTGCTTTTACACGATGGTAAGCTACCCTTCAGATTTCTTCTTTTTTGTTATCTAGAATAGTTAGTAAGAGTTAAGTTTTGAAATGGGTCTTGAATCTTGGGAGAAAAATGGTTGCAGTGAGGAGTGCGGGAAAACAGTGGCGGTGGCTCTTATAAACATGCATAGCTGTAGCCTGGATGCCAAGATCAAGATGAGTCTAGGTATGTGTCTTCGTTTTTCTTATATTCTCAATTCATGTACTCGTTGTTCCTCCACCCTTGTTTAACTTAGTGAGTGAATTTCTCTTTGTTTAGATGCCCAAGTTGTGGAGAAACCAACTCAAGTGAAGAAACCTGCTACTGCTACTGCTGCTGAGAGGTAAGTTTCATTCCAAGTAAGTTACAATGTGTTCCCAAAAAGATAACAACTTGACCTGTGGGTTTGTTATGCAGGAAGAAATCAACGTCCATGGAACCTAAAGCAAAGAAGCCTAAAGGGGAAAAGTCTAAGGATGCTTCAAACAAGCCCAAGCGCCCTCCCACTGCCTTCTTTCTCTTCATGTAACTCTCTATCAATATCTCTTCCATTTTGTTTTTATTTACGATAGAGTGATCTCAATTTGGCTCAAGTTCCTCTTTGGATCTTCTGTTGTTGCATTGTTTTTTATTTTAGTGTTTTTGGACATGTTTTTTGTGTAGTTCAATATTTTGTTTTCTTGCTATATCAGGGATGATTTTAGGAAAACGTTTAAGGAGCAAAATCCTGACTCTAAGGATGTCAAAAGGGTACTTACAATGCTTAATTATTCATTTTTAGTATATTCATCTCTTCATTTTTGAGTCGTGACATCAATGGCTTTTATCTGAATTTAGGTTGCAAAGGAAGGTGGTGAAAAATGGAGATCCATGACAGAAGAAGTAAGCCTTTGTTGTAAATTGACTTTCGTTTCTTAAAAAAGAAATAATCCAATTAAAGGCATACAATGAATTGAATGGATTTGTGTTAACCAAATTTCATGTCTGATTTCTATTAGGAGAAGAAGCTGTATGTGGAGAAAGCTGCCGAGCTCAAGGCTGAGTATAATAAAGCCTTGGAGAGAAACACTGCTGAAAATGAAGATGTGAGAATTTTGGTTGCAGCATTATACTAGTTATATTTATTGGGTTTTGATTGTAGTTACATGTAATTTAAGTCCTTAATTGATGTGATTTTTCATTGTAATTGCTCAGGGAGAAGCGGGATCAACATCGGAAAAGGAAGATGCAGAGAAGGAAGATGCCGCTGCACAGGAGGGACAAGCATCAGATGAAGAGTAGGATGCTTTTGATGTCTGTCATTCTTACTGAATGCGTTCTAGCATTGTAAATTTTGGATCTTTAGTTAGTGAAATATCTTAAAGCTTGGTTTTGGAATCTCCTTAGTAGGTGGGTTGTAAGTAAACTCTTTGAAAATGCTTGGAGCTATGTAGTCTCTCTACTTCCAAACAATTGCTACCTGATCAATGTACTCGCCGATTTTAATTCTTTTACAAGGCTCGAAATCATTAGCAGCAATCTAAGTCACTTTTATTTTCATTTCTTCAGCTTTAACTTTTTATACATTATGCTAGCCGACTAGGTCCATTGCTTCTTCAACACTGATTTTTTGTATTATTGAGTGACAATGATCTTTGTGATTTGGCTGAGAAGTATGTGCTGCTAGCTATTGAAAAAGAAAATAATTGAAAACATTGCGGTGTTGAATCAGCTATTTCGAGCGATTGAGTCAGCTTGTTGCTGGCCCATATTCCCTTAATTCTTTGCTCTGCAAGGTGGCATAGGTTTGCCACATAAGCAAAGATTGTGAGCATAAGCACTTGCAGGAAAGACGTTGTAAGGTCTGCCTTGTGGTATCTCTCCACATAATCTGTTGGCCCTAAAGTTGGCATGCTTCAAGTTTTTGATACCCAACAAGCTAGTTGGGATTTTGCTTGTGAGACTGTTGACGGACAAGTCAATCCATTGCAGTTTGGTCAGGAGTCCCAGAGTATCCGGGATGCTTCCTGTTATGTGGTTCCTTGAAACATCAAAACTCTGCAGGTCTCTGAGGTTTGAGATTGAGTTGGGGATATGCCCTGTTATCTTGTTGCTTCCAATATTGAGCACGTTTAAGCTAAACCCTTCAGTGAACTCTGGAATTGTACCGGAAATTTGATTTTGCGATGCATCTAATTCCTCCAGTTGGCTGCCCCTGTTGTTTAGAATCCTGGAGAGAAGTCCAGTGATCTGATTTTTCTGGAGATGAAGAACAGTAATCCCATCTGGCAATTTGATCTCTTGAAGATCGAACTTCAATTGGTTGTTGGAGAGCTTCACCTTTTTTAAGTTGGACATCTTATCGAAAAAACCAGAAATGCCTCCTGTAAGAAGGTTGTCAGAGAGATCTATAGTATCCAAAGAGTCAGGTCTTGCAAATCTGGGAAGTGTTCCGCGAAGTCCGGATCCTGCTAGATTAACTTCTGAAAATGCACCATCTTTGATCCAATTCGGAACTGTCCCTAATGTTAGATTGTTGTAGGACAGGTCTATGGAAATCAGAGATGGAAATGCTTTACCTTGAAGAGCTGATAAGGGTTGAGTGAACCTATTTCTGGATAAATCGAGGTACCAAAGCTTTGGTAATGTTGAAAGTGACAAGGGAATTGGTCCTGTAAGTTTATTTGAACCCAGAGAAAGATATGCAAGGGACCTGAGGCCACTGATTTTGTTTGGAAGTGTTCCTATCAGTTGGTTATTGTCCAACTGCAAATTTTGAAGTTGAGCCAACGTAAACATGGAACCTGGTATTTCACCCGACAGTCGATTATGGGACAGTTGAAGGAAGTTAAGGTTTGGAAAAAACTGGAGTATGTCAGGAATCGACCCAGTTAAAGAATTGAAACTAAGATCAAGTGTTTGCAAGCTGCGGAAATTCTTGAAAGTGTTTGGAATTGGACCGGTCAAGAAGTTTTTGCCTAAGCCAAGAAGCTGAAGGTTCCTAAGGTTGCCAAGGCTTGGAGGAATGTTCCCCGTGAGATGGTTGCCAGTGAAAGAGAGGGTAACAAGATTGGAAAGATTTGCTAAACCAGAAGGAATGTTCCCTTGAAGAGAATTGTCTTCCAAAACCAACGCCTTGAGATGGGCCAACTTTGAGAAGCTTTCAGGAATTGGACCTGTAATTTGCTGCATTCCAGTAATTTGCAGTGTCTCCAGGAAAGACAAGCTGCCTAGAGAAGGTGACAACATGCCAATCATGTAATAGTTACTGTCTCTTACATCTGCTTGCAAAACCAACTGAGTAACCCTCCCAGTGCCTGGATTGCACTCAACCCCTTCCCAATCTCCAGTACAGCAATCTCTCCCAACCCATGTGTACAGACTATCAGTAGTGTCCTTCTTGATGCTGGCTTTGAAACCAAGCAGAGCTTCCCTATCGGCTTCCGAGCAGATTGCGGAGAGCGACACATCAAGAATTGAATAGACCACAAAAAGCTTGAAAACCCACCTCAAAGACTGCATTTTGCGAAGTGGGTCTCGTTCAGATGGGAGTGAGTAAGCTCTAACAATACGAAGAGGTATGGAACTGACAACAGAAATGAATATTTTGTAGCATGATTAAAAAGTAACAAAAGAACACCTTATGCCTGGCTGTTTAATTCTATTCTATTCTATTCTATTCCTTCACGTATAAAGGAAGGTATAATGATTACGAAAGATGGCAGAGAAAGAGATCGAACTTATAACGTAGTTAGCTTTTTTCCTCTGTAAGAAACGGAACCTTGTTTCTCTTATTTATAGCAAAATCAAAAGAGTTCTGGAAAAACAGGGGGGACGCGGTACATGTTCTTTCTTTGGGGAAGTCTCTATGATGGGGTGTTTCTGATTTCAGATTGAAGAGATTCACATGGAAATTGATGACCGTTTGATGGATCACGAGAACTCTAACTTGCAAATTTTGAACGTTGGAGCGCACTTTGATTCAAAAACTCACACTCATCTTTTAGTTGAAGCCAAATGATGACATATGTTTTGCTGTACTACACCATCCCCATGATCTTGCCCCTTTCTAATTATCATAACTTCTGGGATTGGATTGGACTGTCCTGAGCCATTTATTCACGGGTGAGGAAGCTTTACCAATTTTGCAGTCACAAGCCGGTAGAAGACAAGCAAATCTTTTAGCCTGAAGAGCTCGAACTAGATAGCCTTTTCACCTTCACATGTCAGGATAAGTGCTTACATTTTTAACCTCTTGTATTAGATGATAATTGAAGAGACTCAGTAATTAAAAGTAATTACAACAACAATATTCTATGAAAGTCCCGTTTAAATGTAGATTACGAGAAAGTTCAATAATATACAACTTTATCTTCATCTAATAGAAAGATTGTTTCGATAGATTCACATATAACGCAAAATATTGATAATACAAAATATATTTTATATTGGCGAAGATTTTCTCAAATTCTAAACAGGGTAGCACTTCCTGTCACCATTGATGCGGATTCTGAGTGTCGTCGGGGAAAAAAATAGTAAAATTAGAAGAGAAAACAAAGCTTAAGAACTACTGATCACTCCATTATTCTCTGCTTAAGCATAGAGCAATTGACAATTCGATATCCAAAGTTGGTGGTTGTTCCACTTTTGTTATAAAAAGTTAAATCAACTTCTTCTTAACACTCGTAATCCACTAAGCGAAAACGTAAATAATGATCAACTAACCAACATAATTCGATAAAACAATGTTCATCGTCAAAGTTCGCAAGCCATAACTCTCATCAAAATCCGAGGACTTGCACTCCTTAGTTTCAACCTATGCGTTCATGTTACATCAGAATCAATAGCTATCAGGAGTGGTCTAATTAGTACTTAATAATTTAAAAGCTTTCATCATTATAAATCAGAAATACGTTAAATTTATAAATAAATTTAATAATTTATTAAAAGTATAATTTGTTAATTATTTTGTACAATTAATAATTTATTGATACAATTTCAAATAATAATAATAAATTCTTACCAAAAATCTATAAATTTTAGGTTAAAAGTGTATTTCGTATTTCAACGTTTGCAAGATCATATAACTTGAATTTTAACGTTTTGAAGTGTTCAAATTAAACATTAACGCTTTCAAAACGGTGAGGACAAATCCTAAATGAACATAAAATTTGACGAAGTTAATCTATTATCAATTAAATGTCATACCAATATTATTTTTATATTTTAAAATAAAAATAACTCCAATGTTGCGTAATTAATTTTTTAATTAATCAAAAATGGATGTTATAGTAAACAAGGAAGTTATTGTTTACATATTTAAGAGAGTAAGTCTTACTTGTCATATAGCAATGAAGCTCATATTTATATATTTTAGACAGTAAGTTTAATAGAAAACTTACTTTTTATTTAAAAAATAAAAAAATAATGTCACGTTGCCATTAACGTAGGGTTTAACAGACAGGAAATTATACCGGTTAAATTTTATTACGTAAAAGACATCAATCTCAAGAATATAAATTGTCTGTTTTGTTTGTTACTATTTAACCACGAGTTGATGTCCACAAAAGTGACTAATTTCTTGACAAAAGTAAGATAGATGAGCATTGAAAAAGGAATGGTTCATATTGAATTTTGATATTTGTGTCTTACTCTCAACCAACACCATATAAATTCCCAAGATGGATTCAGCCATTTGTTTTCCCTAATCTTCAAAATTAGAAAGGGCACTAAGTCCAATCTTGGTCGATGTCCTATTCTGCGAGCGAAGATTTGGAGTATTTTTCATAGTCTTAAATATGCACTCTCTATTAATGTTCGTAATATTCTGATTGAGTCTGACAATATCATTGCGGTTGATATGATTAATGATGTTGCTTCACTCAGTGCAAGTTGTTTAAGCCTCGTCTGTCAGACTAGACAGCTTCTTAATGCTTTTGACTCCGCCCATCTATCGCACATTCATCGGGAAGGAAACTTCGTGACCGATAGCCTCTCCCACCATGCATACACTTTCGATCCGGGAGTGCATTATTTTTTGGAACCGCCTGATTGTATAGCCTCTTGGCTCTTCCATGATCTTGTTGGTGTCACTTACTTTCGCTAGTCAGTTTGTACTCTAGGGCAGTGCCCTCGGAATCAACCAAAAAAAAAAAGCAGAGCTTACAAAAAATTATGCCAAAGATTGGAAACTAAAGATGGAGAAAATGACATTTGTAAGTTAGTAAGAGATAGGGAAAGGGGAATAAGAGATTTCGATCAAGTTTGTTTTATAAGAGATGAAGTAGGCACTACCAAAAAAGAGTGGCATATAGTGATGCCTATTATTAATGACACATAGAAATATTGTTACTAAATGAAGTTTATAGCAACAGTTGAGGAGAGTGTCAGTAGCAATAAGGACGGCCAATGAAATTGATGCTTAAATTTCTAGTTTATAGTGGCAAATCACATGTTCCATCCCTAAATTTGGGTAACTAGTAACAGTTTAGTAATAGGAACATTAGTAGCAATAAGGACAAACAAGATTATCTAACATTGAATTCAAGTGACTACAAAAAAATAATTAATTGTACAAATAACATTTGTATATATATTTCCAAAATGATGACTATTGTTGAATGCATTTTTTTATTAAAATAAGTGGCATTTTCTTTTAATTTTTACATACAATCATTAGGCTTTATCCATATTTTACTTGTTAAATTGTTTACTTTACCTAAATCTGCATTTATAATGGCTCATGTTTAATTTGTAAGAAATAAGCTCAACTATAGTTAAAAAGGACACAATTCATATTTCGTTGTCCGATGTAGCTATCCTTCTAGGAACAGGAAGTTAATGAACTGATGAAATTAAAGGAAGTCTAATCCAGCAGTTCAGAAAAATGAAGTTAAACGACAGTGCAGTAGAAGATACAAAAGAAAAGAAACAGCCAAGGGAGGAGTCCAAAACACCGGTCACAAAGGAGAAAACGGCAGCTGCTGGGAGGCACAAGGGAGATACACCAAAACGTTGCCGCAGAGGGAAGTAGAGGAGAGAAGAACGAAAACACAAAAGAGGCTAGGTTTTATGGGAGGATTAATTTGTCACATCTGGCTACAGTGAAAGAGCCATAAAAAACGACGCTGGACGTGCTTCTCTCCTTATAACCTTTTCATGCTCTCTACGTATAATTAAGAAAACATAGATTGACAAATGATCTATGAAAAAAGTGTGGTGCTTAGCCAAATCAATTGAAAAGGCTTGTTAGTTTCTCGTGAACTGATTGTAGTGCTCTGACAATAAGATTTGAGTTAGGTTTCTTGCCTGAATCATCGTATAAGAGATTTTCACTGATGACGAAACAAGTAGACAAAGGGACGCCAATTAGAAGTAATGGAAGACTTATCAATCTTAAAAAAACTAAATATATATGTAACCTATTAAATTTTTAATAAGTAAACTTTTATTTTTATGAAAGGTAGAAATAGTTTTGATTTAATTAAATCTCTTGATAGCAAATATGTGCTTTCTCTATGTTTTAGTTTTAAGAAATAATATGAAAATAATAAATAATTTAACTAGTTACATGAAATTTGTAATAATATTATAATTATTTTATGTTATGGTTAAATTGTTTAGCACGATATTAAAAACTGATGAATTTGTTGCTTTTTTTTGCCAAAAACATACCTCAAACATAAGAATTAAAAATGTGTAATATTTTAGGTATCAAATGTAAAGGTGTTATTTTTATTTTCTTAAGATTAAAGAGCGGTCTCCAAAAAAAAATTTATTCGCTCTCTTTACAACCCTAAAGGGTATCTATTCACTTCCTCTTCTTTGTGTTCCTAAAATCTTCACCATTTTTCTCTCCTCAGAAAACCTACACCACTTTATTTTCTCTATTTGCAGTGGACTCAAGCAAGTAATTTGCTAGGGAATTGCAAAGGTTTTAGTCAGAGTAATGTCATTAATATCCAATTTCAAGCATTTGGCTTAAATTAATTGACATTGGAAGAGATCACTTGTTATGCTTCACCAATTTATTCTTGATTAGTTCTTTCTATTTACATGTGCACGTATCTTGAATTCTATTTGATCAATTTCTTGGTGCAATTTTCCTTTGTTGTTTTTAATCGTTATTTCTTCTACAGAAGTTTTTAGTTTTGGTAAAGCTACTTATCTATTTTTCTATCTTAATTTGCAGAATATGGCAAAGCATAAATTTCTTTGCAAGGTGCATACCACACCTACTATTGTCTCTACAGAATCTAACCTTAGTCACTCAAAAATTCAACCACAGCCACTAAGGCAATAGTCACTTGGCTTTGAATAACAACAATTATCCCAATCCATGTTGCAACAACCACAACAAAGCCAACCCCAAGAAGAGGTAGTAGAATCGCAATGCAATCACAAGTTTAACAATAGCAAAAACAACATCATGGAGCTCCTCAAACTGGTTCAGCGTTCTAGAACCAAGTGAGCAACCTGATCTAATGGTATAAAAACTAAGATGTTTCTTTAACTTTTTTATTTATATTCGATTTATAATTTTTAACCTATTTTCTACGTGATGAATTAGTTCGAAAAACTAGAGGATATACTCGTGTATTTGATGTTTGGGATATTCAAAAGGGAGAAAAGATTATTTTTAATTTAAACATTCTAAATAAACCAATTAGTTTCGAAGGTGGAAAGTTTAATAAGTTCTTAGGTAGCATGGTTAGAAAGTCATAGCTTGCGCCTCTTCACTTCAAAAGCTGGAAAGTAATGCCATCTAGCCACAAGGAAGAAATGTGGGAAATAGTAGCGATTTTTATGTCATTTACATATGTTCATTTGTTCATTATTAGCTTGTAATTCTTACAACATTTTTTGGTATAGGAGAAGTTCCAAATTCAACCACTTTCTGAAAATGTCAAGAAAGATGTGATTAGTGATATGGATGATAAGTGGAAGCATTGGAAGTGCAAGGTGAAGAGCAATGCAAAGTTTGATGTGAACATATCTGTTGAAGCAAATTTAGCGCAACTTACAAATGATCGAGTAGATAAGGAACAATACAAAGCACTTGTAAATCATTGGCTTTCAGACGAAGCACAGGTCTTTTTCCTATGTTTAACATTATTTTATATTGTGGTTAAATTTATCCTTTCTATTTCAAACATTATGTATACTTTGTAGTGTCAAGCTAAGATAAAAATACAAAATTGTTTAAAACTAAAGGATCCACATTGTAGGGGAAAAAATCATTGGCTCGGTTAATCCAAGAAGAGGTATTTATTATACCTTAAAATTATTTCCCAAAAGTGGGTATTCTACATGTACTAAATTTGTACGTGTTTTGTATGTACTCAAAATTTCTCATTTTACATGTACATGTTCTGTATATTGACTTTGCTATCTATAATTTACCAAATTTGTGTACAAATATTAA
Source organism: Erythroxylum cassinoides (assembly GCA_027478405.1). NCBI lineage: Eukaryota > Viridiplantae > Streptophyta > Magnoliopsida > Malpighiales > Erythroxylaceae > Erythroxylum > Erythroxylum cassinoides. Next base: position 1,477 of record JANIPM010410893.1, on the reverse strand, counting down.
CCCTTTTTTTAAGAAAAACTTCAAAAACGACGTATTAGTGCATTCACTCCTTTTTCCTCTTGTCAACTTAGGGCCCCATTAAAGCTAATCACTTATATTAAATGGCATAACCTATCATTTTTTTATAGAAAAACTTAAAAAATGACGTCATTTTTGAAGTAATGGTCGAGCCATGGGCCCGCCGACCTCGGTCTATATCCTGGTTGGGCCGACCATAACCTATATACTCACTTGCATAGCTTCAAATAACATCACTTGAAAACGACGTCGTTTTCAAAGTCTCTCTTATCTTTAGTAGGTCACTGGCTGGAGACATGCAACATTTGATTAAAGGTGGCGTTAGGTCGGAGTAACCTGAGTCACGAGTTAAATTTTTTTTATAAAAGGCTCGAGTCAAACCTATTTTTTTAATTTTAATTTAATATTATTTTTAAATTGATGTTCATTTGTTAGCTCAATGTTTATATTTAACGATTTTGATTATAACTATATAATATTTCAAAATTCAAATTGGATTTATTTCCTTGTATATATAACGGTATTTTTTAAAGGAAATAAAATCATAGAAAAATTATTTTCTTTCTTGCAAGAACCCTCTTAGTAAACTTTCCTTATTAACATTTGAGAAGATCTTACCTTTTCGAACAATTAGCTCTGAATTTTTTTTTCCAGCAGAGATGATATTGAAAATTAAAAGTCAATTATGAATTAAGATGAAGCAACGGCTGGTTGAACAAATTAACTATTTAAAGAAGAGCAACAACAATTGTAAAGCAACTAGCATACACAAACATTCGAGCAGCATTTATCTTCTTAAGAGTCATATCATCCTTATTGTGTCTTAAAAAATGAAATCACTCTATGAAGAGAGAAATTATTATAATTGAAATCACTTTATCAAGAGAGACATTATTATTTGAGAACTTACGTTGCGTTTGGTTGCTGTATCCAGTAGCTGCAGACAGAACAGAACACGACAGAACGGAACAGAAACTGGAGACAGGGAGGTGTTTGGTTGTGGTTGACAGAACAGAAAAAATTGTCTCTGTCTGCAGGACAGATGGTGTTTGGTTGCAGGGGACAGAAAACAAATTTAATGCAAATGACGAATATGCCTCTGGTCCTTAATATGATTATAAATATGTAATTCATTGATATTTTTACTATGAATGGTTTGTATTAGTTAAAAAATTAACTTAGAATAATAATAACAATTTGAAATTAATCACGAATAACATTAATAATAATTTTATTATTATTTTAATAACAAAAATAATAATAACCAAACATAAATAAGTGAAAACATGTTTAATAATAATAAAGTTGAATATTGATAAATAAAAATTATATAATAATTTGTAATAATAATAATTAGACATAATAATAATTTTTTTTACCATAATACCAGTTGTAAAGATAAAATAGATGCGGTACTAATATTAGTAATAATAAGAATAATAATAATTTTGGACCAATA
>JANIPM010410846.1:0-20000 GCA_027478405.1 Erythroxylum cassinoides | reverse complement strand
TATTCACTCACTTTCAGTTTCACACAACCCTCCTTTTTCGGTTGACAGAAGGTCCCCCAACTCACTTTATTGATCTCACCCTAAAGGAATTGTTGAAGCATGATTATAGCATTAGTGCTGCTATAAGAGAGCAGAAACGAGCATATCCAGTAGCGTTGGTATGAAAAAAAAAGTCTTTATAAGCTGTCGTCGTCCGGCAAAAGCAAAAGAAATCATTCTGGCCTTCCACCCGGTTAGCTTCTTGCTGATTTTGTCTATCAAGGGACTACCGTTAGCAAATTCCATTTTGGCTGAGACAAGGTACAGGGAGTTGCTCCTCATGCATACCGAGAATGGAGAGGATAGCGGCCTTTATAGCGGAAGAAATAGCAGAGCAGAATACGCTCCATTTTTAAAATTTTACCGGAAGGCCGGAGGATTTGTGAAAATCTTGAATAAGGTTTTGGACTGAGTGGATGTCCGGATTGGGAAATATCATCAGATCATCAGCAAAAAGGAGGTAGGAAACTGAGACCTCATCTTTAGAGTATGGGAACTTAATGAGCTTCGCTTCTTCACGGATCTGTAAGAGCAAGGATAGACATTCCATGACAATGGCAAAGAAATAGGGGGGAGGGGGTTGCCTTGCCTGAGACCTCAACTACTGGGCCGTGGAGGGTAATTGATAACAATGGAATATTTGAGGGTCAAAATGTGGGTCCTTATCCATTCGATCCACTTCTGGGGGAAGCACATAGCCAGCATGGCAGCTCCCAGGAATCCTCAGTCAACACTGTCGAACGCTTTCTTCAGGTCCATTTTCACACACATCCTGCCTTTCTCTTGCAGAAGGTGGAATTATTGAAGCATATCGTGACAAAGCAAGAGGTTATCCTGGATGCATTGCCTTTTTTTGAAAGCTGGGCTAATAATTGAGTCCATAACCAAAAAAAGCCTGTTGCTTAGAACCACAATTTTGTACAAGACGTTGGTGAGTGGCTTAAAAGCCCCTGTATTGGTCGGGAGAAGCTGGATTTTCAACCTTGAGCACCAGAGCAATTAGAGTGGAATTGATCTCTTTTTTTTTTCATCATCGTTGGTAACGGAGGATAAGATCGTCTTTGGCACTCATCCTTGGCTTGGGGAGTGCTGTCTTCTCGCTCTTCTGTGTTCAGTGATCCATTATTTCTTTTTATTATTCCCTCTCTTTCTCTTTTCTGTCTTTTTGTTTTCTCTCCTCGTTCAGTCAGGAGCAGGAGCGTTATTCCGACCGAGGAGTACCCACATTTTTTTAGGGAAGAAAATTTGCTTGTCACGAGCTGGATTTGAATCAGCACTTCTGGGCTGAAAAGACATACCCAGCGAACTACCTTTTATTCGATCCGTGACGGTCACCCGGTTCGCCACGCGGCGGATGGCTACGTCCGGGGGTCGGAGGCACTTTCCGAGGTCAATCTTTCCCGAGGAGAAATAAAGATGAAAACCTTAATTGTCTGAAAGCGGGAGAAAGAAAAGAATTAGACAAACTTATAACGCTCCATTTTTGTACTCATAACTTCCATTTATTTTATAGACACAACGGAGAGTGCTACCATTATGGTTTCAGCGGCGATCCATACTGCTAGGCCCCGGGCGGACCCCTTTTTTTTGAAGGTTTTTTTCCTTTACCTGCTCAAACCCCGCTTCGACCTCTGGGGGCTGACCAGGTTGTATCGCTTGCCGAGTTGCGGTTTCCACAATATCGGACGATTCATTTATGACTTGACTGACTTCGCCAAAAAAAAAAATATGTTCCAAGCGCGAAACCTAAGACTAAACCGATGCATGAGCGACAAGAGATTCGTGGGACGAAGAACCAGAAGTGGACGGCGAGTGTTCGCCAGAAGCTTTTGACAGAATCTTAGGGATTCAACATCACCAAAAAGAAAGGAGTGGTAAGAAAGAAACTTCCTGCCCATCCGAGAACCTGTTCTTAGTAGCAGTCGGAAACCTTTGATTCTTTTACTTCACATAGCTTTTCGTCTCCTTGATAGCTGGAAGTTCTCCAAAAGTATGAAAAGCGGGAGGACTTTGTACCATCCATTCCAGTGTGGTTGAATTCTGTTCAACAGCCCAAGGACTTGGAGCACATCTTTTTTTAGTTCCACTGCTTGAAGTGATTGTTACGACCACGAAGAAACGACAAATCCCAACTACGGATATATAAGAGCCAAAACTGCTAAGGGCATTCCATCCAGCGTAAGCATCTGGATAATCTGGAATGCGACGTGGCATACCCGAAAGCCCTAAGAAATGCATGGGAAAGAAAGTAAGATTAACCCCGAAAAAAGTGATCCAAAAATGGATTTGACCTAAAGTTTCAGGGTATGTCCGACCAAAGATTTTACCCACCCAATAGTGAAATCCTGCAAATAAAGCAAAAACGGCTCCCATAGAAAGTACATAATGGAAATGTGCAACCACATAATAAGTATCATGTAGAGAAATGTCTAGCCCAGAATTTGCCGGGACTATTCCAGTGAGTCCTCCTATGGTGAACAAAAAGATGAACCCTACAGAAAATAACATGGGTGTTTTGTATTGTATCGAACCGCCCCACATGGTAGCGATCCAACTAAAGATTTTGATTCCAGTGGGAACTGCTATGATCATGGTAGCTGCGGTGAAGTAGGCACGGGTATCAACGTCTAAGCCCACAGTAAACATATGATGAGCCCAAACAAGAAATCCAAGAACACCTATACTGATCATGGCATAAACCATGCCTAGATACCCGAAAACAGGTTTTCCCGAAAAAGTCGAAACGATATGACTTATGATACCGGATCCAGGCAGAATGGGAATATACACCTCTGGATGACCGAAGAACCAAAAGAGATGCTGGTATAATATGGGGTCTCCCCCTCCAGCGGGGTCAAAAAAAGTTGTATTAAAGTTTCGATCGGTTAATAACATGGTAATTGCCCCTGCCAGTACCGGAAGTGATAATAAAAGTAGGAATGCTGTCACTAGAACGGACCACACAAATAGGGGTAATCTATGCATAGTCATTCCAGGTCCACGCATGTTGAAGATAGTTGTTATAAAATTGATAGAACCTAAAATGGATGAAACACCAGATAGATGAAGACTAAAAATTGCTAAATCAACTGCTCCTCCAGAATGACTGGTAATACCACTTAAGGGCGGATAGACCGTCCACCCAGTGCCGCTACCCACTTCTACTAAGGCTGAGCTTAATAGGAGTAAGAGACTTGGTGGCAACAACCAGAATGAAATATTATTTAATCGTGGAAATGCCATGTCAGGTGCACCTATCAGAATTGGAACAAACCAATTTCCAAATCCACCTATCATCGCTGGCATAACCATAAAAAAGATCATTAAAAAAGCGTGAGCCGTTATTAAAACATTATAAAGTTGATGATTCCCACCAAGAATTTGGTCGCCGGGTCGTGCTAATTCCATACGAATCAGTACTGAAAAACATGTGCCCATCACTCCAGCAATGGCACCAAAGATGAAATATAGAGTCCCTATATCCTTGTGGTTAGTGGAGAACAGCCATCGGACCGGATTTGTCATAAAATGGAGATGATTTTATTTCCTTCCTTATCAGAGGGGGGCCCCTTAGGGAGCGGGGCTTCTTTATTGAAAAAGGGGGAGTGAGGGGGGAAGGAAGAATGGAAAGGGGAGGGGGTAGGGAAGGTACGGAAAGCCCTAACTTTCTTGATGGGGCGATCCCCTTTTTCTCTCACCCCCCCTTCTGGTTCAGGAAAGGGTCAACGCTTTGATCTTCCTTCAAAGCAATTTCTGGAGTTTTCCCTTATCCGAACGGGTCTTGCAAGAAAATAGGATTTCATATTGAGCTCCAAATATACGTTGTCGTTTTAACCGAAAGAACTTCTTTCGCAATTCATGCCTTTCCGTTTTTATGACAAGAAATTTTTTCTTGATTTCCATTTCAAATTGTTCTCTGGATTTTTTATCAATATGAGGTGATCGCAACACAGTATATAAGACTCGTGATTCAGGCAATCCAATCTTCCGTGTGTAAGGCGGAAGCCCCCAAAAATGGTTTTCCAAAAATGGGTGCTCAAAAGATCGAATCAGTATGCGTATCTTTGTGGTCGTTACTTTTGGTGGTCTTTCTTTTTTGCTGACTCCTCTTCCTCTTCTATTGATCAAAAAACTTCCAGCAGAGAAATCAATTCAATAGATTGACTTCGAAAGATATGGGCTTCTTTGGGCGTAAAAGTTGTTCTCTTATCTTAAGATATTTCGAGTTGGATGAAAAGATCGCTCCTAAAGGTTTAATAAGACATTAGATTCTCATTCATCAATAACTCGACTTCCAGCTTCTCACATGGAAGGGTCCGGTCCGGAAGAAGAGGAAAAGGAGTTCACCTCAAATCAAGGCAACGCGCACTCAATCCATCCATCCTGTCTGATTGAGAAAGTCTTTAGGTTCCAGAGTTCCGACCTATAAAGGAGTGAAACCGCTTCCAAAGACTCAGCGATAGGGTAGGGCGTAGTGACTACTCAGATGAAAGCTTCGGAGGAAGCATGGTGTTAAACGAGGTCGGTGAAGCATACCTTCCATCCAGTGCTATGTTTGCAAGAGAAGGTGTGATCGTAGGAGCTCAACCTGTTGCCGGTGGTTTGAGACATAACCGCTGCTAGGGGAATAAAAGGTTTGGTCCTATCCGCTTTTAGAGTGATCGCAGACTTAAGTAGGTCCCTGAGAGTCCTCGCATCACAGCCTGCTCTTATACAATTCCAAAGCATTCTTTTCATAGGCAGACTAACTACTGGATACAAGATAGGGTATACTGATTCTAAGCCTACCTTTTCTTTTCCTTACTCGCTGACAACCTTGCTTACTTTGAACTTTTTCTTAAGCTTGGCAGACTAGCTCCTAACTTCCTTGATAGAGCGATGAGCTTACTTAAATAGAGTGCTATCCTCAGTAATTACTTAAAAGATAACCTTGCACCAGAACGAGGCTGACTCAGACTCTTACTTCGGGATAGCTGCTTTAGAACCTAACCTTATTTTGACTTCTAGGGTTTGCTGGTTCTAAAACCTGTCTCCCCTTTTTTTGAGGAAGTAAGGAAGTGGATAAACCTTATAACCCTGTAGGAGTAAGAGCCAGCTAATCCCTCTATCAGTCTAACCCCGCGAGCAAGGAAACTAGCTAAGCAAGTAATTCCAGGTCAGGAAGGGCAGAAGAAGAATTGAATAAAGTAAGGAAGTCCCGGGGCTGGTGCTATAGTAAACTGCCACAGGTACTAGGAGTAAGCCTGCAAGTAGTATTTATTAAGCAGTAAGCCCTAGAGCTCGAGATTGTAAGTTTCAGGTACTAGTTTTGCAGCAAGAGCTAGTCATTCCCCAGCGCTGTAGTAGCTTTAAAGGGGGAGGAAGTGCGAGGCGAGATGAGAACCAGCTAATCAACTAATCCCCTGTATCCTGCCTTGTAGGGCGAATTCTCCCCTATAATCCATGGTTGACCAGTATACGCTCTACTAGCCTGTCAGCCCTTTGGCTACCCTCAGTCCCCTTTTCGATGCAGACATTCGACTTGACTGTCTTCCCGTTGAAATTCTCCTGGTTTTATAAAGCAAGGAGGATAAGAAGGTGATAACCCGCTAGCAAGTGCAAGTAAACCTCTTGGCGATAGCGCTCGAGCACTTGTCTTATGTATAATAAAAAAGGGCTAGGAGCTCGAAACGGACAGCGGTGAATACTTCACAAGCAGCCGCTAGTTCAGGACTCTATTTGCTAGTCTCACGGTGAATTACCCTCATTACGAGCTTCTAGAGCTAGTCGATTAGCGACGGAACCGGGTTCCCCTAAACTCCACCGAATTCTATCCATCATCTCGGTCAGAGCGGGCTTGGACTAGTCTTTTCTCTTTCTTTGCCTTATACCGAATAACGAAAGAGTTGGAGTTTGATATCCCAATAAGGGTCGATGTAATTGACTCTCGGGGAAATCTCTCTTTGCTAGTTCATCTAGAAGCCCCTTTTCGTATTCGTCTTCATTGGGAACGGGGGAAAGAGATCTTGGGAAAAGTGTTTTTCCTAGGGATCGGGAAACTCCTTGAATCCATGTTTCCGCGCTAGAAGGAGAAGAAATTGAACCGCCCTAGTATATATACTCACTTCGTTCGTATGGCGTAGCGATTTGCTTTTTAGGGAGCATAAACTTCTGCAGGTATTGGTTTTTACCTTATCTTAGGGTGCAGGGGAAAGATTCTTTGTATCCCCGGGAGCAGGAGCAACTACAATTGCTTTAGCGGGCGAAGGAGCGAAATGAATGTACGCAGGGCCCCAATGAGCCTAAGACTCATACTCTTATTCCCTTTTCGGAGCCGAAACAACTGCTTGAATGAGAGCAGTTACATACCTCCTGTGCCCCTTCCCAATGGGAGAAAATGCGGTCTCTGGAAGCAGAAATTCAACTTTCTAACACCGATGCGGAATCTCCCGCAAACTCCCATCAACATGGCTTAAAAGGCCTTTTTGTGGCCGATGCTCCGATGTAATGGGCCAGGGGCCAAGGTCACTTTGAGGCTATTCCAGCCCAGAATCTCGGAATGAAGGGGCTTTATCTGGCCTCAGGCCAAGCATTAAGAAAGAAGGAAGATTCCCGGTCTCAGTTAAAAGAATCTCACGATTCAAAGTCTTCTTTTGCTCTACCTTATTGGTAGCCTATTTTTGCTTTAGAAGCAATAAGATCTCTGTCTCTATCTCAATCCGCCCTTAAAAGGGAAAAGCCTCTCTCTTCGGCTAAGTCTAGAAAAGTTCCGCCAAACGCAGGTTTTTCTAGCTTAAAGATCGACCTCTGAAAGAAGATTTTAGAGTTCGAGAATAGGATTTCCTATTGCCAAGTGGGGTGATTGAAACTACCTCGTATGTATGAAGAAAGCAATGAAAGCAGCCCCGGAGGAAGCTGCAGAATAGATCTAAACCAATCAGAGGTCCTTGGCCCATCAGGGATCGGGACACCAGTGTAATTGGTTGTAGTAGGTGATGAAGTCCTTCTATAATTTAATAAGGAAGTCCGAGTGTTTATGAGTAAGGGCCCGCAGGATGCCCTCTAGCCGGGCTAAGGTTCGGCGCTTGTTATGAAAGATGTTACCGAAAACTGCCTTATTCCAATCCTTAACCGCTACTGTTAAAGCTGAGGTTGCAGAAGTTATGGAATGGCCACTTTTTTCGCTTGAAGATATTTTTGAACTGATCATGGTTTAGCCAAGCAGCTTGATAGCGAAAGGGTCTATCTGACGGCAATTAGAAATGTAATCAGCAGAGTCAATGAGAATCGGACTATGATCCGAATGTGTTCTAGGCAGAACCACAAGACGAGCTTCAGGGAATTTTAGTTTCCACTCGGCATTCGAAACTACCCTATCCAGCCTCTCTCGTTTGATGTTTAAGCCATGACCAGACGGGCTACTTTACTTATAACAAAAGAAAATTGCCCGCTCTTCTTGGGCTCGCCTTCTCTTTCATTCTCTTCTCTCGGCTACCGGAATAGGATCTTAGGCTTTCTACTTAGATGCTTGAAGCACTTGCGCGTGGGCAGAATAACTGCCAGAGTTCCTTCCCAGTCCTCTTTTACTGGCGAGCCAACTTCCTATTGTAATGAGAAAGGGCTAAAGCCCCACTCCCTGACAAGGGCATTCTACAATGAAGAGCTAACAAATCCAACTCTAAACCAAAGCATCCTGAAAAAAAAAGCATTGAGAGTGGAAAAAAAAGAGAATTCCCGATCTCCGCTATAAGAAGATAACGAGAAGAACAATTGATAGGGAATCGCCCTAAACTCAGGTTTGGAAGCTGAAAGAGAGATATCTGGGATAACATATACTAATCTTCTACAGCTCTTATGCTAAACCTTTCTTCGGGCTTGGACTAGCCTTTTTTCTAGCGAATTCTATCCCGCTCTCAAGAGATGCAGGCTATGAAGCTATTGGAAAAGAGGTTCTTTATACATCTTTAACAGGACTTTCAAAACCCCCAATGGGTGATTACCAAATAATAATAAGGACACTAAACTGAAGTTTGACAGCTTAAAGATTTACTGAAGGGACAAGATTTTGAAAAGCGAGCTGGAGTCGACATCTCTGGAGTGACTTTTAAGTAAGGTTTTGCCTGGAACAAATCTAACTCTAAACCAAGACGATCTCTTTCTTCCTTTGCGATTGAGCTCTTTCCCTTCTTCGAAGGCTATTTCATAGGTAGAATTTCTTGGGTCAATGTGGTTTAAAATACATCGATTTCAGCTCTTTCTTCACCCCAGTGCTTTCTTCCCTTATAGGGAGCCTATTAGTGGGTTTTCTAGCTTAAAGATCGACCTCTGAAATCAAGTTCTTATACCAGCTCTTATCGAAGATAGCCCGGAATCTCTCTGAATGCTAAGGGCTTTGCCTGAGCTGAGCCTTTGACATGGAAGAAATCCAACTCAAAAACCAAAGCATCCTGGCCGTAAGCCAACCGACCAAGCATTGAGATAAGAATATATCAAGTAGTGGTTCTGAGCGTCTCGCTAATGAACAAAGTAACGAGACTTCTTTGAATGGGCGTGCTGAACGAAAACATCGCCACATCATGGAAACTCTTCGTGCCTTACTCAACCTTAGGTGCGTTCGGTCTTCCATTCATCCGGAGCCCTACCTAATGGGATGGGTAAAGAAGCCAAAGGCTAAGAAGAAACGGACTACCCGCCCAAATATAGTTGAGTGGTAAGGTAACTAGAGTGCAATATCCGATTTGGCAGCATACCCGATTTCATGCTTTGTAGACATTGAATGCTTATCCGGCATTGAATGATGAAATAGCATAAGAGAAGAAAAGGAGTAGGAATGACTAGGTTCTAGCACTAATTTCTTCCCAAATCAAAGCTACTTTCTATATGCTTATCACATGAAATTCGAAAGAAGAAGAGAAAGGGGAAGCCGAAGGCTGGGTAAGAAGGAAAGGGAAAAGCAAATAGCTCGCCCGGGAGCCTGTCTTTTGGTTAAGTAAAAGATAAGAGCTAACTTGATGTAAGAGGTCGAGCGACTATATCATGGGAATATTCCCACTATTTCTTCTTACCTTCTCGCTACCCTAAACTCTGGTTTAGAAGCTTTTTCTCGATCTCTGGAAAAAGTGCTCGATCAGATATAGATCCAAAGAGTTCAGGAAAGGTGGAAACATAGATTGGAAAGAAAGATTTCCCCAAGTCTGTAAACAAACTCGCGCGAGAACGCCTTTTTCGGTCGTTGTTGACTCAGAAGGGAGGGGTACCAAACGTGGATTTTAGCTAGAAGAATTGAGCGTCGACAGCTATAAGCTATGAGTTGTGAATCAGGGGCAGGGGAAAGGCTTGAAATCAGGGAATCAGGGAACAACGCTTAACTCTCCCCAAAGGGCTTTTGCGCGAGGAGATTCGACACCCTACTTAGACTCAGAAAAGGAGGAGTGGAATGCCGAATTCGGTACCCATTTTCATTAGTGGAGGGGGGTACAACTAGGGTTTTCAATATCCGAAATGCCAGTTTCTCACCCCGATGATACTGATCCCACGCGGGTAGCCCAACATGCCTTGTAGACGGAGATTTTGGCCAATGCGAGGACGTCAGACCAGCGGGGGTACCCCCATTTCCATGGAATCAATGCCCCGATCCCCCTTCTTGACTTACGGCTCGCACAACTCTCTTTGGGTTCCAAACCTCGTCCGTCTCTAAACCCTATTACCCCACCTCCGATACTGACAGCCCGAGGGCGCTAGCTTTGTGTTGGGTTGGGAATTCCTATTGGTTCTCTTTTAGCTTTTAGAGAACCGATGGAAACTCCCTTTGAGCTGTGGGGCGTGTGCCAAACGATTACCTCCTTAATACGCTTGGGCCATAGGCCAGGTTGCTTTCTCGGATCGAAGTCGGGATTAGCGCTGTGGGAAAGATGACTCTCTATTAGCGATTAGCGCTGCGGGAAAGATGAAACTCTTTCCCAAGTCAAAGTACTAGGGGACATCAACCTGCCTTAGATGGTCCTTATTCGCTTTATTAGATAAGGGCTGCGAAACTAGAAGACCGAAAAAGTACTATCAATCATTACTCCACCGAAGCCCTAAGCTGCTCCCAAACCAGAAGCTTCTAGCACGAGTGCACTCTAGGAGACAATGATCAAGAGACTCAGTAGCTGCATCACACTGACCACAGGTTGAGTCCACAGCTACTCCGCGCCTCAGAAGGTTAGCCCTAGTTGGTAGGCTATTTTTCAAAGCTCTCCAAACGAAGTGCTTGACTTTTGGAGGAATAGATAAGGACCAAACACCACGCCAATGAATGTTGTCACACTCCTCATGAGAAGAACCTCCTGATGAGTTGGGATCCGATTGGTTCATAAGTCAGTGGTATGCACTCCGGACTGTATACGAACCATTACGTGAGAACTTCCACACCAATCTGTCAGGCGGCTTCCTTGGACTAAGGTAGATTTGCTTCACTTGTGATGCTTCAAAGGGAAGAAGAATCTGGTCAATAAGAGCAACATTCCTGCCATAGCCATCCGGATTCATTAAGCTGCTCACAGTCGCTTTCGAGTCCAGGATCTTCGGAGGAGACCATACCCGAAAGAAAGCCATTTTGATTGGGAAGCCATCCATCCCTCCATATCAGAACCGAGTTACCGTTCCCTATGCGCCAAAAGAGACCTTTTTGAAGAACCTCTCGTGCCTTACAGATGCTCCTCCAGGTATAGCTAGGGTTGTGTCCAATGGGTGCCTGCAAAAAGATGTTCTAGGGTAAGACCTCGCTTTGAGAACTCGTGCTAGCAAAGAATCTTCGTTAGTCACTAAGCGCCAGCATTGCGAGATAGAAATTCTTCTGCTTATTTCACAAAAACTGGCATCTAGCTCAACGGTATCTAAAAAAGAAAAGAGCTGGTACTATCCTCTTTTCTCTTGGGCTTTTGCCTTTGACCAGGAGGGAATGGAATCCAACTCTAAACCAAAGCAAACTGGATAAGCGAAGAAACTCATTTTATCACGAATTCTAGGCGGTTGTAGAGGGCTACGCTAAACCTTTGAACGCAATGAGAAGATCTAGGGTAGAAAGTAGCTCCCCAGTAGCTCAAAGAAAGTCTCGTCAACCATTAGGGCAGAAGAAGCCGAAAGAAAGGAAGAAGCTTAAGATCGCCACCCTCCCTTCTCCCAGAGCTCATGAAGTTGTTCAAGATCGGTAAGAACCCGGCTGTAAACAGCACTTTGGGACCGCCTCTACTATTTTCTCTTCGGAGCTAAGGGATCACTGGAAGTTGACCAGCCCATGAGAGCTTGACAAGTAATGAATCTGTAGATCCATAAGCAAGCACACCAAACCAATCTCGATAAAAAAAGAGAAAACGGCAACTACATGAAACACTTGCTTCTACGAATCGATTCCTGAGGTTTTGGATCAAATGACAAAACGAATGGGAGCACAACATCTCGTTGAAAAGCGTGAGACACAGCATGAAACCCTTTCGAATAGTGCTAATTTGAGATTGAAAGCCCAACGGACATTATATACGTGACCGTTAGTCACTCATTTCGTATCATCAAGGTGGCTAGAATGGCATGAGCGGGTATGCCACCAAGTCAGCATCTCCCCGGTAGCCTAACTGGCAGCAAAATCGAGTCTCTCAGAAGGGCTGGTACAAAATAGATTCTAAAATATAGAATTTCTTGGTGTCTCCAGGCATCCCCAATCTCAAAGCAACTACATCAAAAATGTCTTCCTTCCGGCTTTACTCGTTCTGTGAATGAAGATCCAGGAAAACACCTCTCTATGAAATACCCAATCCGAACAGAACAACAAATCCTTATATATGTCACCATGGATCTCGAAGAAAAGCGTGAGACACGGCATGGAGACACTTGCTTCTTAGCCGCTATCTTTTTAGGAGTAGGAGGGATGACCACGGACAACTACCTTTTGGATCACATTTGGTACTCATCGTCGATCAGGAAGGCAGATCCTCGGCGAACCAATTGTATCATCCGTGAGAGACTGTAGTTGACAAAAAGCTCATCTGGTAGAGAAGGAAAGGCAAGAACGAAAAGAGCAATCCTTGGTCCAGGCTTTCCGTAAGCTAGATACCCGAAAGAGCCGAGCAAGTGGATGAAAGTCGCTTCTCTAGGCCATTTTAAGCTCTGTTTTCGCCTTTTTGTCGGGTCATAACCATTTGCCTTAGCCCACGTCTGGGTCAGAAGTTTTGGTCTGTCTGCCCATTCAAGCAAGCCAGAGCTGAAGGGGGATAAAGGGTACCGGGTTAAAAGCCAGTAGCTATCCAGTCGAATGCGACCTCTACCACTCGTGCCGGATCAACTGATCATCGCCCTTGTATTCGTCTCTTCTGGGTAAACTTAAACTGCTCAACCATAGGAGAATTCAAGTCCTCTGCTCCGCTATTGATGGATCAACAGGTGGAACTGGAGAAACTTCACCTGCATTTCGATCCGTCTACGTACCAACAGGTGCGTCAGCCCTTTACCAGTAAAACTGCCTTCCCCTTACTAGATCAAATAGGGCTATGTATTTTGATCTAGATCTAAACCCTTTCCCGGGAAAACAAGTGTAGGGTCACCATTTCGGGCAACAGAAAAAATGGCTGTTGTTTTGCTTCTCCATTTCCAAGAAACCCAATTTCTATCTGTAACCATATAAATGACGAGTATGAATAACGAACTGCCGTAGCCCCTTCCTCATCAATAATGGCCATGGATACATAGTGGCTGGTCGAGGGGTTTTGTTATCGCTGGCACTACTTCCACTTGATCGCTTCGTACTTCACATTCGATCAGCGATCAAACTATAGGCTAGAAAATTTCCGTTCGTCCTGACTTGGCATACACATAAAAGCCCATGACTGAAGACTGCATGACGAGAGGTTGAGCACTTCTTTCTTCATAGGGATAGGGGGAAAAATGTGCCCAGCACGAACAAAGAGAACTTCCTCGTAGGTCGTTATATTAATCAATCGATTGGGCCGGAATTGACAGAAACCTACATTTGTCAATTGATCGTTACCAATAGAAAGTGGAACGAAGTCCTGGGAAATTAGAAAGATCGATGTGCCAGATCGAAACCTTCTTCATTATTGGAACAAGATCGCTTCGCTTCGCAAAGCTAGGGATTGAATGGAGAGCTGCGAACTTGGATCTTGAATGCTCTGGGCAGGGCGCCTTGTGCGTGTGCTTAACTTAATTGTTTGTTGGCGCGTAGCTTTATTCGTGCATGGCTCTAGACTTATTGAGGAAGAGGCCTGGAATTGCTAACAAAAAGAGCAGCGTATGCCACCCCCAACAAAATCAGTATACTGATGTGATGACGGACTACCACGAGTGATTCACCCACTTAGTAGATTGACTACCCAATAGAAGAGGCAGGCTTTCTACGAACCCTATCCTTAATATTACACCAATTCAAAAGCTTCGCCTACCTATCTGACTAGCTATACCTCTTCTGTGCGTGCTGATTCTTCGCGAATATCCCCCACCTTCCTCTGCCTGGGTTCCGTAGATAGGAGCACATAGGTACTTTGGAACATAAAAAGTACTATTTTCACAGAATCAAGACCAGGAATTGACCTCTTTGGAGTAGCACAGTACCATATCTGCTTATCTTTTCTTTTCATTTTAAAGTCAGCATAGCTTTTCTAGATCTAGGTCTTTCTTTTCGCTTAAGCTCCCCGAGTTGAACCATTCGACCAACCATTTCTTTTAGGATCCATTGACAGCTTTGTCTATCCTTTTTTTATTTTTATACTCTACTGCCTGTTCATTTCTTATCCGATATATTGAATTCGCTTCCCACCCAAGGCTCTCACCGGGAGGATTCGACATTTTGCGTTTGCTTGTCTCGAAAGCCCTTTCCTTTTCTTGTAGTACGGAACCTATCAAGCATTGTTGGGACAACCTATTTATCCTTGGAAGCATCTTGGGGTCTTTCTTTTAGATGTCGTTACGGTCTTGGTGAAGTTAGCCGTAGTGATCGATCTAGCTCAATTACCAAAGTCCCTTAGGGAGGGTCTTTTTTATTATTTAGTGGGTTAAACGGCTGTAGTCGTCTCTACCGTTTATCCACCAATCTGCCCTGCTCTTTATGAGCTGAGCTATTCCATATGAAAAAAGGGAATCCAATCGTCTACCTAAGTCGCTTCTAGATCCTTCTTTGATTCGCGAGAACTCGCTCAGGTAGAACAGAAAGAACGCGACTATTGGTTTTTTTCTTTTAAAGTTGCTTTCTCCGTTTCTGATCGTGACTTGAAAAAGAAAGAAGAGAAAAAACTGGGAGTTAGTGCCTGCTTGCTTACCAAGCGATCCTGGCTTTCCATTCCTCTCCAGTCCGATCGACGTTGAGATTTTGCCATATTAGGTCCTGAGGTACACTGCTTTCCGGAATAACTAATGTGGAATGGTCGCTCTGATCCATACAGAAAGTGGTTTCAATGGAAGCAATAACTCAAATAGCAGTAATAAGTAAGTTTAAAGTACTCCCGGAAAAGGTCATAGTAAGTCGTTCCGTAACAAAGTACGTGCTCCAGACCACCTGACCCAAGATCCGTAATACGAAAACCAAAATCAGAATGAGGAAGAAAAAGATATCGTGATGTAAGTCTATTATTCCTTGCATCATATATGAGAAGAGGCACCCAAAAATGGGCAGTTTCTTGGAAACATTTTTGAGTCCTTTTTGATATTATTAGAGAGGATATGCAGGAACTGATTTATGTATGTGTATGATATATTATGTACTTTAATATTTTTTTTATTTATTTATTTAATGCAAGACAAAAAATCATCGAAAGACCTTTTTTAAGTTCCTCCCAGATACATGGCAACCATACCCGGCTCAACATTCTTGGAAAACAATCGAATCGAGGGTTCGGAGGAGAATTGGCCATTCAATCTTGTAAACTAATCGAGACCGAAATTGGAAAAAGAGAGACGAACGGAGAGGAATAACCAATCGATGAAGGAACATGAAACCATTCTGTTTCAATAGAGGTACGAGAAAGGGTTGGGGGCAATAAAGTAGGTGAAGTGGTTGGATTTTGCGAGCTGTTCCAACCACTGCTGGATGTGATTCCAAGAGCCGAACGAGAATGAATACCACACAGAAGAGTCAAGACCAGGCTCCCTAATGAAATGTTTAACCAATCCATTCCGTATCGACCGAATTGGTACGGAAGTTGTAATATGGGAAAACCGCAGAAAACACAACTTATTTGAATAACCCGGTGACCTACCAATTGTAGAAATAGGATCTTTGGCAAGCAATAAGCACTTAAATAATACAATTCGAGTGTACTATCTTCTTTCTCATTTCGAGGAAAAGGTGCGGGAGGAAAAGAAAACAACGGAGGGATCCGAATCAGACCTAAATGGGAATGACATGAAAAGTCTTTTTCAAAACCTAGCATTAAGGGCGTTACGACGATATACGAGAGGAATGAAGAAAAACTCGTGATTGGTGTGGAGGGGAAGATCTTTTTATGATATAGTTCAAGAAGGAGTCGTCTCATTTCCTTACTTCTTCGTTCTTTCTAATTCATTCACTTCAAGGCTGGTTCTGAACGCCGCGTAACATCATCTTCAACCAACCTCCACCGTACGTACTCTTAATCAACAAAGCCTACAATTTTTTTAACAAAATAAGATCCTCCACCATACTTTAAAAAATCCTTTTGTACATCTTCCAGAATTTCTTTTTCATGTGGGTCCACTTCGATCAGACTTTCCGGGAGTTCACACTCCAGCTCGTCCCGCATATCCTCCAGAAATGAAATCAAGGCTTTTTTCGGGATTCTGGTAGTAGGAATTATTCAACAGGTCAGGATTAGCCGAAACTACTTGTTGAAAGAGAGCATAACAGGAATGTTTCAGCTCACGCATTTGTAGATCCCTATTCTCGAAGTCGAGCAAGCGGTTATATTCTTTCTGGGAGGAAGCTTGATCGAGGGTGATTTTGACTTCGGTCCAATAGAGGCCCAGGCCCCTTTCCTTGTCAAGTAGGAAGAGGGTTTGGTCATTTTCTAGTGCTACAATTCGATTTCGGAGGGACGATTCCAAGCTCATATTTCGGACAATATGGGGTTGGTAGGAGGGTCTTGCTTCACTTCATCGCCGCGCGCCGCCCTTGCTCCCGGTTGATTCACCGCGCTATCGGTGTCGCTTTCCGGAAAAGGCTCTGTTAAGACGTCGATATCAAAATGAGTCCAACCAGAGCCCCTATGCCAAATGATCCTTCTTTGGTACTACCTTCCTGGCTAGTCTTGCCTATGGAAATTCAAAGTCAAACAAAATCTTCCTCAAGTCCGTGGAGTCCCTGTTTAATGTAACCTCTTCTTAGGATGGTCTGAAGTCTGTCCTGTCAATGTCTGTTATCGTCGAGAGGTCGGCCCTGGAGGCCAGAGAGTCTGTAATCAAGGAACTTGTGGTTTGCAATGAAATTCAATCTAGGTTTGCTTACGTGTCGGAGTTTGTTGATGATGATGAGATGCTTAAAATCTTGAAAAAAAAAAGGAAAACAAATAGCAGACCTTAACTCCCCTTCCAAGAATCACTGCCTCATGCAGGTAGATGAGGAAGAAACCTATGGTGAAACTCCTCCTGAACTCTTGGAAATGGTGGAGAGATCAGAGGAAAGG
Source organism: Erythroxylum cassinoides (assembly GCA_027478405.1). NCBI lineage: Eukaryota > Viridiplantae > Streptophyta > Magnoliopsida > Malpighiales > Erythroxylaceae > Erythroxylum > Erythroxylum cassinoides. Next base: position 3,339 of record JANIPM010410846.1, on the reverse strand, counting down.
AAGGCTCAACCCGTCATGGAATAAACCCAACCAATTCATTTAGGGACCGCAGACGAACGCAAGAGGTTAGGGATAGGAACCACTTTGATTTGACTCTCGAAGAACGAACAAGCCTGATTGACCTTTTGAAAGAATACAAGGATGTCTTTGCATGGTCCTAGGATGATATGCCTGAACTCAGCACAGACATAGTTCAGCATAAAATCCCTTTGTATTCTGATGCCAAGCCAGTCAAGCAGAAACTGAGGAGAATTAGGCCCGAATAGACGTTGAAAATCAAAGAGGAAGTAGAAAAGCAGCTAAAGGCAGGATCCGCATGTGCGTTGACTTTCGCGACCTCAACAAAGTAGGTCCCAAGGAGGATTTCCCTTTGCCACACATTTCAATCTTGGTTGGCAATACAGCGGGGCATGAATTATTATCCTTCATGGATGGCTTCTCAGGGTACAATCAAATAAAGATGGCGCCAGAAGATATGCAGAAAACCCATTTTATAGTGGGGAAGATTTTTCTACCGTGTCATGCCTTTACTTAAAAAAGAAACTTAAAAAAGCCGGGGTAACATATCAAAGGGCAACTACAATCTTGTTGCATGACATGTTGCATAATAAAAAAAAAGGTTTCAGTATATGTTGATAACATGATAGTGAAGTCTAGGGGCAGAGATGAACACTGTGCGGCATTAATCAAATTCTTTGACCGAATACGTCAGTACCAGTTGAGGCTTAATCCCCAAAAATGCGCCTTTGGTGTCACATCAGGAAAACTGGAAGGGTTTCTCGTCAATCAAAGAGCTAAAGAGGTCGACCCTAAAAAAGAAAGGGCCCCTCAAGAAATGACCCCACCCAGAAACCTGAAAGAGCTCAAATCTCTCCAAGGAAGGTTAGTATTTAAAATATACGACGGTTCATTTCCAATTTATCAGGAAGATGCCAACACGCCTTCGAAAGCCTGAAGGAATATTTACTAAATACTAAATGGCAGCTCCAGAGAAAGGAAGGTCTTTGATCTTATACATAGCAGTTATGGACAATTCCTTAGGCGCTTTGCTCGAAAAAAAGAATGATGAAGGGCGGGAAAGGGCCTTTTTTAAGCCGCATGATGGTGGATGCAGAGAACAAATACTCGCCTATCGAGAAGATGTGCCTCGCACAACTATTCCCAGTCAAAAAGCTCAGGTTGGCACATCAAACCATGCTCATATCCTACATCATGACAAGATCAGCACTATCGGGGAATTGAATTTAGCCAAATGGGCAGTTTTACTAATTGAATTTGTTATCCTATATGCCCGCGATCAAAGGACAAGCCCTTGCAGACTTCCTGGCAGCGCATCCAGTTCCAGACCCCTGAACACGGACCTTCCTGATGAATCAGTCTTTACGGTCGAGGCCGGATTTCCAAAGTGGGAAGGCGGCACACCCAGAACAAATTGAAGATCAAACTCTACGTTCAGGCACAGGAATTGTATTCGTCACACCACAGAAAGGCGTTAACCATTTCTATTTTGCGAAACTGAAAGGCTGTTCAAACAATGAAGCTGAGTACGAAGCGCTCATTGCCGGCCTCCTGGTAGTCTTACAAATTGGTATAAAGGTCCTCATGATCTATGGGGGTTCGCAGTTAATCATTCGCCAGCTCTAGGGTACATATGAAGTACGCAAACCAGAATGAATACCCTACCACGCCATGGCTATGGAGCTCATAAAAGAGTTCAAGCTTCTGCCACGAAAAAGAACGACAAGGCAGACGCATTCGCCAAGTTAGTAGCCGCTCTAGCAGCCCCCCTGGTGGCAGAACATAAGTCATTATACATGACAGGGTCCTGCCTGAAAGAACTTATCCAGGATTGCAATGCTGTCACCATAGTGGAAAGGGCTCCCTGCATGGAAGTATCTATTGAAGATTGGAGACATTTTCTTATTAACTACGTTAAGCACGGCAGATGGCCAGAAGAAAGCCACAAAATCACCCAGCTTCGAAGGCTGATTCTTCAGTGTGTATTTAAACGAAACTTTATACAGAAAGTCTTATGCTGTGGCTGAGATGTTTGTCTAGTGATGAAGCAAAGCAAGCCATGTACGAAGTACATTCAGGGGTGTGTGGTGCCCACGGTCTGGGCCAAAGATGCAAGTTAAGCTCAAACAGATGGGGGTACTACTGGCCTACAATGGTCAAGAATTGTATGGACTATGTTAAAGCAACATTTGTCAAATCCACGGAGACTCGATGCCAAACCCCTTGCGTCCTACCGTAGCATTCTGGCCTATCTTTCTGATGCGCTAGTACTAAACGCTCCGGCTGTAGAGTAATAGTAATCACTCATAACAGGCACTTTAAAAAGAGTGAGCAGGGAATAGGGACACGCTACGCCCCTCGTAAGGCCGAGAAAAGGCTCGCTACCGAGTTCTAGTTACCACTCCGTGGTAACATACTCTTTCGTAGATCGGGGAATATTAATATATCTTTTTAGGTAATTTAGTAGCTCGAAGCTGAACTGAACCATCGTGAATATAACTAGCGCTTAAGGAAAAGGCCTAGAAGCAGGCAAGTTGATTCCCATCTCTGAAGGTCAGTTGGCAAATTCCCATTCTCGTGGTTACGAAAGTAGGCTATTCATTCGCATCTCTCAAGAAAACAAAACGGTTTAGTCTTAGTCAACCGAGTGAATGCGGAATATTGAACTGATTGATAGCTCTCTATGAACTCTTTCTACTCTACTTAAGCAATAAAGATGAAACTTATCCCCGAACGGGAAAGAGGGAAGGAAGGAACTGATTTAGCAATTATGCCACGTCTGTTGCAAGAATAGGCTCTTAGCCTGATGACTTTCCTGCTTTACTTGATTGCCATTGCCTTTATAACTGGGTTTACTGCTTTACGGATAAGGAATTACCGGTCGTTGGGAAGATCATAAGCTGGTCTAGGAGCCGAAAGAGCTCAACTGACTTAGTTGTAGAGGGCGACTGAAAAGGAGGCTCGACCCGCAGGGGGCAGATTTTATAGTCAACTTCCCTGTATTGCATAAGCTCCAAAGAATTTAATCCTCTTCATCATTGTTCTCAGGTGCTTTGAACCCTGCAAGAGAAAGCAGTGTGAGGTAGAAAATAGTGTAAGACTCTCCAGTTCCACTCACCGGAAGCAGTGACATAGTCTTTGACAGACAGATCAGGCATGTCAGGCAGCAAGGTATTGTTGGTAAGCTTCTCCAACACAGGAAGGTTGGGTATCCACCTGTCTCTCCAAAATTTGGCTGAATTCCCATTGTTAATGAGCCATAGCTTATTTTCAGCAGTGATATGCCAAACTGATTCAATTCCTTTCCAAAGGCATGATGAT
>JANIPM010410765.1:0-12380 GCA_027478405.1 Erythroxylum cassinoides | reverse complement strand
AAGTGATGGAAGAGTTAATAATGTAATATAGTAAAATGTTGTTTAAATGAAAAGTTTATAATGTAATATAGTGTAAAGTTGTTTATCAATTTACATTTCATCCTAAACCCCCCAAATCGAAGGTTTTTCATTTTTACTGATTAGAATAGAATGGGATGTAATAGAAAACCTTCCTCTTCCTTCTCATTTCATTCTATTTTATTATAAAGGCTCCTCCTAAATTTAAATAATATTACATTCTATTTCATTATATAGCCTAAGAATGACATCCATTTGAAGTGGCCATTCAAAGGTTAATTCAATAAACAAAGACGCCATGATAAACATAACCAAAATTTAAGATACCAATGCAACCTAAGAACATAGCATTAAATTTAAAGAAGGGTGACAGTGATTGCTACTGAATGCTATATGAAGGCCAGTACAACAAATAATGAAGGTCCAAATTTGAGCCTAAACATGAGCAGTGCCTTGAGTAAATTTAGGATCCTCACATCTGTACCGTCCATCAGGTCCAATACCAAAACCTTTTGGATCTGCAAAAACATTCTCTAGTAGCTGGCTGCGTGGGGGAAGAGGGCTCTCATCTGCAAACTCAACAGCATCCTCAACTATTTCATCTATCTTCTTCTCGATGGCCTTAAATTCTGCTTCGCTAGCTAGGCTCTGCTCAATCATAAATTTCTTCAAGGCTGTGATGGGATCTCTTGTAACATAGTGAGCCTTCTCGGCTGCCAACAAAGAACAGATAGCGTAAGGGAGTGAAAAGGTGATGCACGAAAGGTCATAATAATATCAGGTCTCCGATCAATACCAATGTGACTAACATCAAAGCAGAATTTCAAGAATAAGAAATAACAGACGATGCAAAAGCAAAGATATAAGAGAAATCAAGGAATTATCATGGCAATTACACATTTTCACTATCCTGCAAAGGCTGGGATCAATCAAATCATCTTAAAGGTACATACAAGAGTTAAGATAGAAAACAAATTATAAACTATCTGAAGGGGATTCAGGGATATGATAATTTCAGCTACTAAAATGCAACTCCAAACTTTATGGAACAGCAACATTCACTGAAGGCATTCATATGAATGAACTAAAAACAAACGCTCACCTGGGTCACGAAGCTCATCGGGATCAGCCAATGAGTGTCCTCTAAATCTGTAAGTCTCACATTCGACCAAAGTTGGCCCTTCTCCTCTTCTAGCCCTTCCAACTGCCTCCTTAGCCACCTCTCTTACCTTCAAAACATCCATCCCATCAACATGAACTCCTGGCATACCAAATGCTGGACCCTTCTTCCAAATCTGCGGATCTGAGGTTGCCCTCAAATGGGACATTCCTATTGCCCACAAATTATTCTCTACAACAAACACAATTGGCAATTTCCATAATGCCGCCATGTTTAAGCACTCAAAGAACTGGCCATTATTACAAGTTCCATCTCCAAAAAATGCCACGGTCACTTGATCACTGTTTGCTTCCTTCAAAACTTCTCTCCTATACTTCGAGGTAAAGGCTGCACCAGTTGCCACTGGAATCCCTTCACCAATGAAAGCAAACCCACCAAGCACGTTATGCTCTTTTGAGAACATGTGCATAGATCCACCTTGACCCCGGCAACACCCAGTGGTCTTGCCAAAAAGCTCACTCATTACAGCACGAGCTGAGACCCCCTTACTCAACGCATGAACATGATCACGGTAGGTGCTGACAACGTAATCATCCTGCCTCAAGAGCTTGATGAACCCAGTTGACACAGCCTCCTGCCCATTGTAGAGATGAACAAAACCAAACATTTTGCCTCTGTAATACATCTGGGCACACATGTCCTCAAAAGCTCTGCCCAAAACCATGTCCTCGTACAGCTCCAAGCCTTCTTCTTTGGTAATCAACTAGGTACATAGATAATTGAATAAATAAAAGCAACTAATATGGCCAATTTTTGGTTCATATAATCAAACCAGAATTCTACAACTCTTGAGTCTTAAACCTAACTAACAAGTTTTAGCAACCAAAAGAACAACCAGAAGCTTAGTTAAATGCCAAAAATGCAACGAGAATGAACGAGAATTTGAATGCTATGAGCCATGATTACCAAAACTAGAATGTAAAGTTGCTACATTTGAGCATCAACAGGTTAAATATACTGTCTTTTCGATTTTTATTCGACACCCGAATATCAACCACCACTTAGAACTTAAGAGCACAAGACATAAACAATAAAGCAAATTACTAAAAGGGGGACTTTAAAGATGTAGAATTGGGGTACCGGAGAGGAGCTTGATTTGATCTTCTTCTCCTTGACAACATCAGAAACGGAAACAATAGCATATCGACGGTGAGGATTCGCCTGATTCAACTTGTGGGAACGGAGCTTGCGAGCGGATCCAAAGAAGGAGGGAGAATTCTTAACAGGATCAAAGAGAAAGTTCTTTTCTTGAGATCCGGAGGAAATCGTATTAACAGGCAAAGGTTGAGTGAACTTTGTCGCAGAGAAAGCTGACGCCATTTTCAAGCTTTCTCTTTTTTCTTTTGGTTTGCGTTTGGAAGGAAAGAAAGTGAGAGAAAAAGGGTAATGAGAGGGCGAGTATAAGAGGAGAAAACGGGGCGGAGGATACGAGGAACAAGGGCTTAGTTATAATCGCGTTGTGTTTAAGTGTGTGCTGTGGTGAAGTGTAAACAGGGGAAGAAAAGAGGGAGAAGGGATTTTGTATTGATACCGAAAAGGATTGAAAAAGCTAAAAGAAGGCCACCCAACTCTCAACTACGCGTTTGTCTCTGCACTTACAAGACGTTGACAACTGGTTCTATTCTCTATTTGGCTTAGTAAATTCAGTTAGAAGTTCTAACGTTTGGGGAATCTCTGTTCTAGGGACAGTTGGAAATTCGATGTCGTATGGTTTGTATTCGTTGCTATTCTGATAAACAGGAAGAATAAAGAAAAGAGATTGGAGATATCAGCAAGTAATTAACATCCGACTTGAAGCACTTGTGTTTTTGACCTCACTTCTCGTGAGGAAGCCATGTGCATTAGCTGATGAGGCTGAAACGTGGTTTTGGATGAGGTAAGTCATTTCCAGAAACTAATTCCTGCTTTCTTATTTCCCTTGCGCTTTTCCTATCATAATAGGAAACGGAGGAAAAGAAACTCCACTTGGAAACAGAGGAATGAGTGACACAGCGCATTTGGTAAACCAGCAAAATGAAATTCATGATATGTACGTCAAACAAATTAACTCTTTGGAGTATACTGGTTTTCATTGTATATATCTTTTCACACAAATGGACATATAGTACATATCAATATGAACCTTCTGCACCAATTTCTCACTCCGCATGAAGCTCGGAGTGTTTAAGACAGAGCATGTGGGTGTAGCAATCAGCATACTTGATGTGCTGAATGCTGTTATGAATCATTTGTAAGCTGCTTGAATCTCTCACTGTACAAATTAATGTCAGTCATCTTGCAGCAAAAAGAGCTGACCAAAGAGTTCCATACTGATAGTTGTGGCAACATACCCTGGCTAATCATCTCCTCCAGCCACATTACAACTTCATATTGTCTGCCCATGAAGCAAAGGCCTCGTATGACCATGTTATAAATATCAACCCCAGGCCTATATGATCTAATCAGCATCTCGTCCAAAAGCCTACTTGCTTCAACAAACCTACCATCTCTACATAGACCGTTCACTAGAACATCATAAGTTTCCTGGTCAGCAATGCAACCCACTTGTTTAGCCATTTTCTTCAAATACTGAACAGCCAACACTGAATTCCCTGCATTACATAGGCCTTTTAGCAAGATGTTGTACAATCTTACTGTTGGAACACAATTAGCCTCTACCATCTCCACTTCAATAACATTAACTGCTTCAGCAACCCTACCTTCCTGAGACAATGCCGCTAGTTTTGCTTCATAAGTTAAAATAGATGGTCTAAAGCCTCTTCCCCGTGTTTCATGAAGCACTTTATTGGCTTGATCTACCTTACCTTCTTGGTAAAGATCAACAGCCATGGCAGTATAGCTCTTCAAGTTGGGGACACCACCTCTGATTAGAGCGTCATTAATCTTTTCTTTGGTCGCTTCTATGTCTTGACACTCACAGAGATCAAGAGAGCAATGATATCTTTTATGAGCCTTCAGCCCCTTCCTTAATATCTTATTAAGTATATCCAAGGCTACATCAACCTGCCCATTATCACATAAAGCATCCAAAAGGGTTCGGTATATTGCAACATCTTCACCGCTTCCCTTTTGAGATATTCTCCAAAACATTGAGTACAGGAGATGGATTGCCTCATTCAACCTTCCATCAACACATAATCCTTCCATGAGAATCCGATAACTATCCCTACTAGGATAGCAACCTTGGTAATTCATCTCTAAGAAAATATGCAATGCAAGATCTGATCGATTTTGTTGGCAAAGAGCACTCATAAGCAAATTCAGAGAATTAATACGCGACTTCACTTCCCAACCATAAGAATTGTCCAAGAAAAGACGATAAGCTGCTTCAAACTTTGAATTTTTCACCATTATATGCAGAAGGGTATTGAAAGATTCAGTCCAATTTACACAGTTGAACTGAGGAATGGTACTAAACAGAGTTACAGCTTCATCCAATCGGCCAGCTTGAGCATAGGTCTTGATTGCTGTCACAAATACTGAATCCTTGCACTCACAGGAATCTTCTCGCATCTGATCAATGACTTCTTTCATCTCAGTGATACGACCAGAGTTTCCGAGGATTCCAACCATCGCAGCATACACTGGACCATTGTGACAATAGTTGGGGTATTTGTCTTTTACTTCTTTGAAAATTTGTAGAGCAGTCAATGGATTTTTCTGGTTCCTGATAATCAGAGAGAGTTGAGTTGGTGTTAGAATCCTCGGCCATCTTATACTCATGATTGTAGGAACATTGAGCTTGTAGCCAAATCAAACTGAAAAATGGTAGATGGAATAGAATTAGTCGACAAACAAGGCTTGGCATTGGAGAAGTTATCGAAAATCACTACAACCCAACAGAAGGGAAGAAAAGAAAATAAATGCAGAATACATCACAGGAAATCCTAGAATGTCAAGCAAAAGCATTTTCAGTGGAAAGAATTGCCACGACGATCCTCATAACTACAGTTGCAGATAGGTCCTTCAAGTTTGTTAATGCAGAGAAAATGCTCATGGGACAGCTCAATAAGCATTAACAGAACACTAAAGAATCCTCCTATGGAACTCCTAGTAAACATATGGAATAGCATTACAAATGAATTTACAAACACTCGAAATGGTAAGAACCAAAGGAATTGTAACTATAAAGCACTCGGTAACTATTCTATGAAATGAAATTACATATATGCTCCAATTAGCTCTAGCAATCCAGAGAAACAAGTTACAAGTTTTCATTGTCATACCTGAAATTTTCTCACCTACAATTTTAGCACAGCCACATATTTCCTCCACGTAACAGAATATCAACTTTGTCCAATTGCATTCCAAATCTTAGCATAACCAATCAATATATAGTTAGAAGACTCCTTGAGTCGCAAAACTAACACAGACTTTTTCAGAAGTAGCTAACAGGTTACAGAAGCAACATAGTTAATTACATACAACAGAAAACAGTTGTAGTGCCTGGCACATACAAAACCTTTGAAGTTTACTGACGGCTACGTAGAAACATAGATGGAGCAAACGGCGGTGAAGAAGCTCTACGGCGATATCTTGTGCGGGATGAGAGGAGAGGGCCACCGTGAATCTCCAGTATATGTATAAGAAACGGAAACGATGCCGTTTTGGACTGGGTCATTGGGCCAAACTTTTCAAGGTTTAGCAATAAGCCGACAATAACTTATTCAACAAAAATTTAAAATAAAAAGGAAAAATGGAATACGCGACACAGCTTGACGACAAGTTGGGGTGAGGACTTATGAGCCAAGTCGGGTCTGCATCGCCCATTCTATTCTTCAGACAGCCTCCGGTTTCATTTGGTCATAAACAGGTGCCTCTCACTCTCTCTAATACTCCTTGATCTTTTTACGTAATTGATGTATGTATGCGGGCGGTTTTCTAAGATTCGTTTTTGGAGGATGTACCGACGTGGTTGATGAATCCGGGTGTCCTGCATTTTAGTTTCTGATTAGTTTGCGAGGGCCTCGGTTAAAAATGCATCGCCTTTCATTATGGGTTTTTGTTTGTTTCAGTGGAACATAGAATCATAGATGTTATTAGGCGTGAAATAGCTGCCTTAGATAGATTCTTTGAAAATTAGGGGATTACGTGATTTTCTTGCAAATAAGGAAGCAGATATAATATTAGGGGAGGTCTGGTTCTAGGATCTACAGTACTTTTGCCTGGAGACTCAGGAAATTGTGGTCTCTATTGGACTGGATGCTAATTGTCCTTGGTTTTAGGCTTCCTTACTCTGTCATCAGGGGATGGTTAATCTGCTTGTGGTTGTTAATTGGTTTCTCTTGTTTTGTCTTTTTGAAGATAAATCTTGCATAGTGCAGCAATTGGCTTTTGTAACATTAGGTATATCAGTGCCTTAATGCAAATCTTTTTAGAGTTTTACACTTTTCGATCAATTACTTGCTACTTTTCTTCAGGATAAGAGATTATTTGATAAGGCTTATAGCTATCTAAGAGGAAAAAAGAATTAAGCTTAAGTTTCTCTTGTTTGGATCTTTAAGATATTTGATTTTGCATAGCTGAGGAGTTGAAGAGGTTACCCCTTGATAGATAGGAATTCCTTCATAGTCCTTGACTAAAATCAACTTTGTTCACTAAACTTTTTGTGGTGGTAGGTAATTAGAGTTGTTTTATTCTATTGCATCTCATAACTTCTTGTTATCCGCTATTTCTAATTTTTTTGGGTTGCTGTTTAGTTTCTGAAACCAATTTTGATGCTTGTTAATTTTCTTTCCCACCATTCCATCCATTAAAATCAGGTAAGAACACAGGCAACCCTGAACAGCAGCAACAGTGTAGTAAGAGAGATGAACCGACCAGGTAGGATGAGGAGGAGGGATGACTCGGTGCTCACTCGAATGATCAGAACTGTTTTCACCTTCTTGCTGAACTCAGAATTTGAGATTCTTTTCTTGCTCTTCTTCTTCGTTGCATTTTTCCTCTTCAGAGAACTCACGTCAAGGCCGGAGTACAACCAAATCCTAGTGAAGAAGCCCGATGGCATGGATTGGTGGCCTTACTAAAAAGAAGTGATGAGAACATTTGAATTATTGTCAAATGCCCAACTAACTTCTTGTTAAAGAGATGCCTTTGGTAAATGCGAATATGTAAGTTGGCAGGATGTCTACAGAATATGGACAGTGGTCCTGTTCCTTGAAATACGATGTTTTAGGCATCCAAGACTATTAACCTTTCCAAACAACTTTATATGAGAGTGTGATTATATTTCCTCGGAGTCTAGTGAATCTATGTGGTATATAATTTACTGCATCTTCTTACTAAATGATTCTCTGCACTAATCTGTTGGCTGAAGTAAAGGTCAAATGGTTTTGCATAACAAAACCGTGGTTCTTCACCGGGTTCGTAAATGACATTTTCGGCATCTGAAGCTAAATATGTTTCATATTTGAAGCAAAAATCTGGATCTTACGGCAACCGCTATGGTTGGATTTATGCAAAGGAGTAAAAATGGTGTAGAAAAGGTGATGTTAATTCATGGTTAAATTTAATGTGATTGAAGGCAAACTGAGTTTTGAGCTTTAAAATTTATTTTAGCTCAATCAATAAAAAGAAATTAGTTCAATTTAAATTAAAATTAACGAATTAAATTTGCAAATTTACACTTTAACTTGACTCGTTCCAAACACTGGTAAGCATTTGTACTTCTCATTCAAACTTCAAGCAAAGATCTGAATTTTGTCCTTGTAGCCTGGGACCATGGTTGCCGTTTGTCAGGATCGATGATGCTCAAGTAAGAGCATAAAACTTCTATGATAGGTCAATGTATTTTCCAAAGTTAAATTTTCCCCTTTGGATTCTATTGCAGGATGGTAGTGGTACAAACTAAAAAGGTGCAAAGTCAAGCTGGTAACAGGTAGACGGAGATTAGCTTTTAGGGGAATAGATCTTGTTTTCATCCATCTCAAAACTAGGTGTGTTGGATTAGACCTCTTTTTTAGGGGATTGTAGATGATAGCAGCCTCTTTACTTAAGAAGACCAATGACTATTGTATTGGTGCACAAGTTCAGCAATTTTCAGACAATTCCAAATTACTCCGAGAACTTTGACACTGATAAGAGGCATAATGAGATTGTTGACTGAATACTTTTATTGAGATCCCATTGGATTCCAAATGACATAGGATCCAAACCCCAAAAGATGTGATTATGCAAATGACACGATTTGGATGAGAGGGTAATCCTGAAAGGAATAGATGACAGGTGATAATTAGTGTTTAAAATAGAATTGGAAGTCAATATTTGCTTTCTACCTAATACTACGAATACATGAATCGAAATGAATGTGCTATTTTCTCCTAAAGCTAACAAGTTACACGGATTTGTCAACGATTTTAGACTGAACATGTTGCTATATGAGGGATCAATAGAGAATCAATTAGTGAAGTAAACTTTGTATCTCCAATGCTGGCTTCCTGACGAACAATTCGATGCAGATATTCTTGGATTCCCTTTCTTGTTATGCTATGTGATCAGGCATCTTCTTTTAAATGCGTGGGATGTTTCCCTTATTCATTTTTTCCTTTTCGCTTTTGACCCTTTTGGCTTATCTTCATAAAAAAGACCACGTTTTGTACCAAACTTATTAGGTTGATGAATTCTGTTCAGAAGCTGCCCCTGAGGCTTGCAAACCACCTTGTCCTGCTACTGTTACCCCTGTAGTTGTTGTTGTTTCCGTAGTTGTTGCAGTCGTTGCTGTGGTACCTGAAGTCATTAATGTTAAGATCAGTCTATTATTTTACAATATAACATACATGTTTGAAACATTAACGAGACTAGCACTTACCTGCTGTTGAGCTTGCCGCTGACATTGAAGATGGAAGAGACAAGATACCTGTCGAGCCATAGCTTTCAGGTACATAAGGGTACTGTACTATTGATGGATAGTGAACTCCAAAACCATGACTACTATGTGCATATTGTGGATAGAATGGATAGTAATTCTGAAACATCCCAGGTGTCCCTGGCGCCGCGGGAGTGTAGTAAGGTGTAAATTGTTGACCTCTATATACACCATAGTAATTCTGCTAGCAATATAATACCATCACAATTTAGTGAAATATCTCTTCAGAGAACTTGCTGTGGATTACGGTTTTATAACTCACCAAAGGATATACCGCTTCTTGTATATACCCAGAAGGACCAGAATACCTGTTTAGTTGATGGATAGAGAAAAAAAAAAGCAATAAAAAAAGTCCAGACAAAGAAATCAGTTTACTGTGATGTGAAAAAAGTAGAAAACGGCTAGGTAAGGTCGAAGTCTGAACTATCGACGAAGTTTTTTTCTCGCTTACCCATATATTGAATAAGTAAACGGGTATTCACCGGTGTGTTGATGAATATAGGAGGATGACGAAGAACCAGGATATGCAGGTGGAGCCACTAGTCCAGGCGCCAGTCTAAACCTTCCTGAACCTGCAACTTTGAGGGTTTTTTCTTTTATTAAATGAAAATGTAACTATTTAAATAGAATCAACATTTGAAGCCTGTACATGCTTCAGATGCATAACAGCAACATTTTCCCATTCAAACATTATCGTTTATGATTGATCATTACTGAACTGAACATTAGAGGGATGATTAACATTTGCATTCACAGTAGGTATTAAGAAGATACCATCAAAGAAGCATAAGAAAGAGACAAATATAGACATGCACCGTGTTGAGGAGTTGGTGGACGATTCTTTTGTGCACCGAATGAAGCAAGATTGCAGTTTGCCCTCCTACCATCAATAACAGGAGAAGGATTTTGGCAAGCCCTCATGGCTGCTTCCGGATCCTTGAAAGTAACCTATCGGACATAGCAGCAAAACACCCACCTTTTACCATGAAAATGATCGAGAAAGACATAACGAAATAGCTAGGAGGCAAATTTAACGAGGCTTACAAAGCCATAACCCTTGGATCTTCCAGTATTCTTGTCTGTAATAACGACGGCTTCAAGGATCTCTCCAAACTGCTCAAAATAGCGTCTCATAGTATCTCTTTGCGTTTCCCAAGCCAACCCTCCAACGAAAATCTTTGTGAAAGTTGTGTCATTGTAAAGTCCTGGATTGCCACCACCAGCCACCGTCTGGAATGCCCTTTCTTGAGACATGACGTTATGGGTAGAATCCAAAAAAAAAACCCAGATAAAAACAAGAAAAAAGAGAAGAGAACCAAGAAAAAGGGCCACCGCAAAATAAGATGCAGCAATCCCCTCTCACCCCAGAGAGGCCAACCAAATATAGGAAGGGAGAAAGAAAACAGAAATGGCAAATAAAGCCAGAAGAAAGAGCCGCTTGTTTTTTGACGATCACATCAATCAAGACTCTCCTTTTCCTCTTTCGCACACTCGTGTGCTCATGTTTCTGTTAGTTTTTCTCCTTCTTGCGACCTGTTGTTCGTACTTCTTGTTCGCTGCAACTGCCACTTTTTCACAAGCACAACTCCTCAGATTCCTCAACAACGATCCTCGCAACGAGAATATCATTACTGTTAAGGGGGTGGAAGGAGAGAGAGAATAAGAAATGAAAAGAAAAAACCCTTCCCATAGATATAAATATTAGATAGACAAAAGAGGCTTGGAAGATAGAAGAAAGAAAAGGGAAGGACAAAGAAAAGCTGCTAATGGACACCCAGGACAATAGTAAGGCACGGTTGTCCAATGAGATTACCGGAAGACCAAAGAGTCCAACCTCTTTTGATGTATCAGCAGCATTTATTATTATTATTATTACTATTATTATATTAAATATATTTTTGTGCCCGTGTGGCGTGACTCTTGCTTCGCTGTACCCAACCTTCCATTTTCTCCACCTCTCTTAATACTGCATGTTCTGTTTATGGCATCTGTGGGTCTTCGAGATATGATGCCTTGACCACCCTGTCTCCCTCTCTTCACCCCTTCGGCTCCATTCAACTCCCTCTCTGCAACTGCAGCTATTCCCGTAACCCAACCCAAAAAAAAAAAAACAGAGGTGATGGTCAATGGTGGTCAAGGCACTCCTTGTTTTCTGATTGAACTGCTGGGCTCTCTTAGGTAGATTACCAGACTTCGAAACGCAAAGCAACTGTTATTTTTAGATTCACTTGATAAATCCCAAATAAAATATTTCAATTTAAGCAATTAATAATAATTTTTAATAAATCAGTAATATTTAACCGATTATTTAAAATTAAGCTGAGTATTTTCTCATTCTATCATTTAAATTTAGACACCCTTGATTAAGAAGATTGCAATCATCTTTCCAAATTTAGATATGGATTCCCTTTATACAAGAATGTTAATCATTTTCATCATTAATACTAAGTTAAATTTTCACTAAGGCATAAGATTTGAAAAAGTCTGATGATAGATAACCTTATTTCTATCTAATAGAAAGATTATTTCTGATAAACTCACATGCTTCAAGTCGATACTACAAAATTACAAATAGATATACATACAAATTCAAAAAAAGTACTAAAAATAATTAAATGCAAAAGGCAAATAATACAAATATAATAAAGAGAGACAAAAAAAGGTAAAGCAATACATAATAACATAAGTACAAAATACGTTAATGATTAACAATAAATGATAAGATAAAAATATATACCAGAAAAGAACTGTACAAGAATAACTTCAACTAGGCCTGTCACTATCTTAATTACGCTAAGTAGGAAACTAACTAAGCTAAACTAACTAGGAGGTAAGTACTATGCAATAAATGCAAAGGACAGGGTTTAATATAACCTACAAGAACGTAAGTGTCCTTTTAAAGAGAGATTGTTTACCTATATCATAGTACGTTAAATTTTCTACCGTGGGTAAATCTTCGGTAAGATCTAACATATTTATATCATTCTTTATCACTTATTGCCAGATTTTTAGGTTTTCTTTTTCTTTTCTCTTATAGGCTTTAAGTATTACTTTCTCGCATATTATCACTGAAGCATCAGGATGTCTGCTTTTAATGTGCCTGAAATACCTAAGCCTTGTTTCTCTCAATTTGTCTTTAATACTAGTTACCTTTAATTTGTCTCTTATCAAAGCTATAGAATTTGTTTTTGAGTTTGAGTGGTATTTTCTTGTCACATAAAACTCTTTATGCACTTCTCCATTTAAGTCATTCTGATTTGCTACGATAGGTTAATTATATCTTCATCGATCTCTCCATTGCTTTGGATGATAGACTTT
>JANIPM010410704.1:0-12389 GCA_027478405.1 Erythroxylum cassinoides | reverse complement strand
ACTCTTCCATAACCATTATTCCATACTAAACTCAATTAAATCCTAATTTTTCCAATAACATTCTCAATAAAATCAAATTATACAACAATTAACACAATCCAATTAATTCATACTTAATAACATCAAGAAAACGAATTTGGGGTCCAACACATAATCAACAATTTTTTAACCACCATTTATTAATACATCCTTCTTGTTCTTGAGTACATTCCTAACTACATCAATGATCTCAACTACATTTGCATCTTTGACACCATCCTTAGTGATGACGAACAATCTCTCAATGCTAGACCTCCAAACAAAACAACATGGTAGTAGAAAAGTAAGACTCAAGTTGTATATTAGAAAAGCAACAAATTATCCAAGCTCACTTTTTCTCCCTTCATATTAGAGACACTTCTTCTTCATGTTTTCCTCAACCTGCACCTTTTTCATCAAATGAGATTTTAACTTTCCCACTTTCATTATCGAACAAGTTAGTGATCATGGAGGGTAATTTTTTTTCATACTCGCTTAGGAGATCGATGTATATTTCTGGTATCCTTTTGACTTTTATGCTTGATTATCTTTTAAATTTTCATTTAATTTATTTCCTATCAGGTGGTCCCTCCTACGTGAGGCCACATTAACAAGTCATTAAAAAAGGGTTCTAATTTAAATGGGAGTGTGAAACATGAACAATGGTAACGTGAAAGGGTGTGCATTATCGCAAAGAGAAGAACAAGGAGATCTTTTTCTTAGATAAGCAAACAAACTGTCTTTCTAATGAAATTTTAGTAAGTTAATCCTAATATTCAGAGCACCATTTTGATATAATTTATCTGTGGTAATTCCTTCTCTTTTGGTTGGTCTTGAATACCTGTCAGTGGTATTATATTGTATTGGTGATTTGATAATCCTTAGAGTATCTAGGAAGACTTTGGTCTACCCATTAATTTGATTAATCGAAGAGTTTTGATTGGGCTAGGTCCCATAGTTTTTCCCTCACATTGGGGATTTTCATATTAAAATCTGACGTCTTCTTATTTGTTTCCTGCATTATATTATTATCTGTTGTCGGGTTGTTTCTATTTTAATTACATAAGGGGAAAACGAATTTATTTTGGTTTCGCCAAATTTATCAATCATAAGTGATATCAAAGCTAGGTTTATTGGTTGCTATTTTATTTTTGGTTTTAAAATGGTTGACACTGCTGGCACTATAATTAAGCTTAATGTTTCTAACTATTCTATTTGGAAGTCCCGAATATAAGATTTGTTGTTTTACAAGGACTTGTATGATTATATTGAAAGTAAAAGTAGAAGCCTGGAAAGAAAATTGATGAAGAATGGAAAAAGCTCGTTAGAAAAACTGTTGGTATGATCAAACAATGGATAGACCAGAGTGTTTATCATCATATGTCTAGGGATGATCAAATGATGGATAAAGAAAATCATTATTGATTAGGAAGTTGCTAAATTTGGAATACAGGGATGGTTTCTCTATGGCAGAACTCATAAGTTATTTCCAAGATGTGGTAAATCAGCTGACTACCATGGACATTAAACTAGAGGATGAATTACTTGATATTATGTTACTTAGTTTTATGATTGAGAGTTGGGAAGCTCTAGTTATGTATTTGACTAATTCTGCACCTAAGGGGACACTAACTTTCTCTAGTGTAAAAGAAAGTTTATTGAATGAAGAAACTAGAAGGAAGGGGTATAGCTTATTTGGTAGCACAACTCACACTGAGGTAATGGTTGTTGAGTCACATAGGAGAAGTCAAAATAGAGACTCCCAAAAAGCTGACAGGTGAAGCAAGTCTAGAGGAAAGTCAAAGAATAGAAGTGACATTAAGTGGCGCTATTGTCATAAGCTAGGACATATAAAGAAAATTGCAGGATCTTGAAAAGGGACAAGTCAAGGGAAAGAGGTGAGAATAATAAAGAAGATAAGGGCACTGCAGCTGTTGCATCGGAACATGAAGTTGAACATGTGTGTGATACAAATTTGGTTAATCTCACATGTGAGGACTCCACACACTGGGCTGTTGATTCAAATGCTTCATATTATATTACTCCTCACTGAGAATTTTTCAATTCTTACATTGCGTGTGATCTTGGCATGGTAAAGATGGCAAATCCAGGGGGAGCAAGATAGTTGGTATGGGTGATATTTTCTTAGAGACCAATATTGGGTTTAGGTTGCATTTGAGGAATGTTAAACACATCCCAAATATGCATCATAATCTGATTTCTATTCATGCACTAGATTTTGATAGTCATCATAGCAAATTTGGTGATGGTAAATGGAAGCTCACTATAGGGTCTCTTATGGCATCAAAGGGAGAAAACTGCAATACTTTGTATTGGACAGTGGACCAGTTAACTACCGGTAAGGTGAATGCAATTGAAGATTGCTCCATAAATTTATGACATTTACACCTTGGTCATTTCAATCAGAAAGGCCTTGACACTCTTACGTGGAGAAATTCCTTCCAGTTAAAGACACACCTTTGAGAACTTCCCGTAATTGTTTTATCTGTAAACAAAATAGAGTCACATTTAGTAGTTCTCCTCCACATAGGAAGTCGCATGTTTTGGATTTAATTCATACTGATGTTTGCACTATGGATTCTAAAACTCTTAGTGGTGCTTTATATTTTGTTACATTTATTGATGATTGCTTTAGAAAAGTGTAGACATTTTCTTTGAAATCTAAAGACCAGATGCTTGAAGTTTTCAAACACTTCCTTGTAAGTGTTGAAAGAGAAAAGGGAAGAAAGTTAAAGTGTGTTCGAGTAGATAATAGTGGTTAATATAGGGGTCCATTTAAGTAGTATTATAGGAACCATGGTATCAAGCTTGAGAAGATAGTCCCGAGGACACTTTAACATAATGGAGTTATAGAGAGAATGAATCGTACAATCAATGAAAGAATAAGATTTATGTTCTCTCATTTAAAATTGTCTAAAGCTTTTTAGGGTGAAGCATTAAGAACTACTATAGATTTGATCAACCTTTCTCCTTCAGTTCCTCTTGAAGGCAATATCTCTAAGAGGGTTTGGATAGGGAAAGACGTCTCTTATAGTCATTTGAGAGTGTTTGGCTGTAGGTAATTTGTTCACAATCTAATAAAAGACAGGTCCAAGCTTGATGCAAAATAAAAACATTTTATTTTTCTAGGGTATGGTCATAAAGAATTTGGATAAAGATTTTTTCTTGAAGACCGAACCATTGAGGACTTTGAGAAAATTCAGAATTCAAAGTCAAATACTAAAAGATACATTGATGTAGAGTCAGATCCTCCTATACAGGTTGTTGATGACGAAGGAGATGTATAGGCAGAGGGTGAGAATATAGTTGATGAGCCCATACCATAGGTTATAGATCCAGCTAAACTAGTTCCACCTTAACCATCAGTTGAACCTCAATTGAGGAGGTCTACTAAAGAGCATCAATTTTCTTAGAGATATCCTCCACATGAGTAGTTGTTGCTCACTAATGGGGGAGAGTTAGAAAACTAACAAGAAGCCATATCACTGGATAATAAAGACAAATGGATGAAAGTCATACAAGAAGAGATGAAATCCTTGCGTGAGAATCACACCTTTGATTTGGTAAAGTTGCCTCAAGGTAAGAAAGAACTCAGGAATAAGTGGGTGTTCAAGTTGAAATATAAAGAGAGTAACTTGGTATGAGGCACGGCTGGTTGTAATTAGGTAAAAGGTTTTAGTTAGAAGAAAGGTGTCAACTTTGAAGAAATTTTCTTACCTATTGTCAAAATGTCTTCAATTAGAGTTGTGCTTGGTTTTGGCAGTCATATTGAATTTAGAGGTTGAGCAACTTGATGTGAATACGACATTCCTTTATGGTAATTTGGAAAAAGAAATTTATATGTAGCAACTTGAAGGTTTCAAGGAAAAGGGCAAAGAGAATTTATTTTGCAGATTGAAGAAAAGTCTGTATGGGTTGAAATAGGCACCCAGGCAGTGGTACAAGAAATTTGATTCCTTCATAGTGGACCATAAGTTTGGTAGGACACATTTTGACCATTTGCGTATTTACTAAAAAAATTCTTTAATGGTAATTTCATTATTCTTTTGCTTTATGTGGATGACATGTTGATTGTTGGTTATAGTGATAAGAAAATTGATAATCTTAAATAGACTTGAGTAAATCCTTTGCAATCAAGGATTTAGCCCTGCAAAGCAAATCTTTGGCAAGAGAATTATCTGTGACAAGAAGAACAGAAAATTGTGGCTATCTTAGGAAAAAATATATTATGAAGGTATTGGATAGGTTTAACATAGTTAGTTCCAAACATGTTAAGACTCTACTTGTAGGCCACTTTAAATTGAGTTCAAAACAATGTCCTATAAGTGAGAAAGATAAAAATGACATGCAGAATATTCCTGATGCATTAACAGTTGGTAGTTTGATGTACACCATGGTATGCACTAGGCTAGATATTACTCATACAGTTGGAGTTGTTAATCGATTTATCTATAATCTTGGTAAAGAAGGGAAGCAGTGAAGTGGAATCTTTGGTATCTTAGAGGTACTTCTAGAATCTGTTTATGTTTTGGTAATGGCAAGCCAGAATTGTGTCGTTACACAGATGCATATATGGTTGATGTCATTGATTCTAGAAATTCTACTTCTAGATATATGATGACTTTTGCAGGGGGAGCAATATCATGGCAATCTAAATTATAGAAACTTGTTGCTTCGTCTTTCGCTGAGGTTGACTATATAGCTATTATAGAAGTTATTAAAGAAATTTTGTAGATGTAGAAATTGCTACAAGATTTGGGTCTCAAGCAAAAGAAGTATGAGCTATTTTGTAATAGTTAAAGTGCTATCCATCTCGGCAAAAATTCCAAATTTTATTCTAGAATGAAGCACATTAAAGTGTGGTATCATTGTATACACGAAGCACTAGAGATGAGATATTATCACTTGAGAAGATCCACACTGACGATAATGGTTTAGGTATGATGAGAAAGACCTTGCCCATAAAAAAAGTTAAATTACTATAGAGAAGTAGCAAGCTTGGTTGATCATTACCCCACTTGAGTTGGGAGGGGGAGATTTGTAAGGTGGTCCCTCCTAAATGAGGCCACGCCAACAAGTAATTAAAATTTAAATGGGAGTTGAAATGTGAAAGATAATAACATGAAAGGATGTGCAATGCCGTAAAGAGGAGATGAATAGGGATATCTCTTACTAAAAGATCAAACAAGCTCTATTTCTGATGAAATTTTAGTATGTTATTCCTGATATTGAGAGCATCATTTTTTATAATTTATTTATTGTAATTCCTCATCTTTTGGCTAGGCAAGAATACCTGTTAGTGGTAGTATATTGTATTGGTGATTTAATAATCCCTAGAGTATCTAGAAAGACTTTGGTGTACCCATTAATTTGATTAGTGGAAGTTTTTTTATTGGATTAGGTCCTATGGCTTTTCCATCACATTGGGGGTTTTCCATGTTAAAATATAGTGTCTCATGATTTGTTTCTTGCATTAGATTATTATCTGCTGTTGGGTTGTTTCTAATTTAATTATATAAGAGGAAAAGGAATTTAGTTTGTTTCCACCAAATTTATCAATTATAGTATCTTTTCCCAACAGTTCCAATTTGTATTAGTCAACTGTTTTCTTTGTGAATCCAATTAAATGTAGATCTTGGAAAGTTTTATTTACTTTTAATATTAGGTTTTGTTTTTTGTGCATTGTAAAAGTTTTGGCTTTGAGAAAATTTCAGGTTTTAGCTATATATAAATAGTTATTTACATAGAAGTGGGGGTTTGGGAGTTAGCCTAATACTTTCTGGAATAGTTACACCATCTTGTATAATTTAAAAGTGGAAATATGACAATACAATAATACAAGAAGAAAATTCCCAAGTCAATTTATCGAATCCAATAAGTGATGACCAAATTGAAGCTTCAAAATCGAATATAAAAGTAATGCCATAAAAATATTCATAATTGGAACCAAAATTTGGAGACAAATATATAGATATCGAAAGAGATTGAAAACCTATGAACGGTCAAAGGATTAGATGATGTGATCGATGGAATTGAGACCTTAACTGAAAAGCACACGTAATTAACAATTAAGTTGGAAAGTGGTGTTTTGGTGCCAACTGAATAAATAGAAAGTTAAAATAAATGATTGATGCAAAAAAGAAAAAACGAAGATTGATTTTTATGTTGAGATTTTTCTCCATAATTGTTAAGATGGCATAGTTGTAAATATCAGTTATTCTTAGACTCCTAATTATAGCCCCTAACTATAGATGTAGGATTAATTATTAAGATATCTTCCCTTATTTATACATTATAACTAGTACGTTTTCGAGAAAGTAATGAATGAATAGAATTAGTTTTTTCTTCTTCATCTCATCTTTCAAGTTGGTATTAGAGCATACAAAACATTTTGAACTTGAGTGAAAAATATGTTCCTATTATTGTTCAATTTGAAGGAGATTTTAATGTACACATCATTATTTCTAAATCAAATTATAATGTTTGGTCATAATTGATGGAGATGCATATTGCTAAAAGGGGAAAATCCTTTTATAATTGTGGCAAAACAAAGCCACCTACAGAATATGAAGATGTGTATGAGAACTGGTATGTTGACAATCAAAATTTTAAAAAATGGTTACTGAAAAAATAGTTATTGATGTCTTGAATCCAGAGATTATAAAGTGATACTTACGATTACCCATAGCTCAGGAAATCTAGAGTGCATTAGCAAAAGCCTTCTATGATGGAAATGATAAATTACAATTTTTCACCCTGAACCCAAAGGCGTTCATTTCAAAACAAAGTGGAAGGCCTCTCTCTAAATACTGTGGAGACTTACGTGTAGTCTTTCAAGAACTAGATTACTAGGAAAAAATTGTTATGAAGGATCGTAAAGGTATTAAAGGATATCGAAAGTAGATTGAATGAATAATGGTGCATATATTCCTAGTAACTTTAGATGATGTTTTTTAATAAGTTCGAAGAGAGATTCTAAGGAAGGAATCAATTCTGACTTTGGAAAATTTTTATATATTAATTCAAGGAGAGGTAGTAAGTAATGAAACGTTGAAAGGAGAATTTGGAAATCTTGAAGCTATTGCTATGATGGTTGGAAACAAATCAAAGACAACCATTGGTGGTGAAAAGTCTACATACAACTACACTTATTGCAACTAAACTAGACATACTAAAGATCGCTGCTATGAACTTGTAGGATATCCATATTGGTGAGACCATAATTAAGCACCCTAAAAGAAAATTTTCAAAAAAAAAACTCCAACTATTGCTGTTGTTGTGACTAAAATCATTGATGATTTTGTTTAGAAGTCTTTTGTATTAGTAGCAACTACAAATAATGGTAGTAAGACTTCTAATGTTTCTGTACCTGTTTCTAATAGTATATTGATAATTGATTATAGTGCTACAAATCATATGAACTTTGATTCTAGAAAGGTTATTGAACTCACAAAGTCCTCACAAAAATTTGTTTATACTGTCAATGGTGATAAAGCCCTAATTATTGGGGAAGGTTCTTTAACTCTCACTAATAATTTAAATTTGGACTCTGTCTTTGTTGTTCCATCCTTAGATTACAAACTCCTATTATTTCTCAAATAACAATAGCCTTATCTTGTATTGTAATCTTTTGGTCAAACTTATGTCTCTTTAAGGACATCCAATCAAAGTAGATGACTGCTTGTGTATTAAGAGAGGGAAGTTGTATTATTGGGACCTAACGTTAAGGGTTTTAAACAAGTTACATTAAGTTTTTGATGTGGATAGCTCAAAGGTGGAGAAAAATAAGCTAAGCTTTAGTTGTGGCATCAACTTTTAGGGCATTCATCTTTTGGGTATGTCAAAAAATTATTTTCTAGTTTTTTTGAAAAATTGTTTATCTTTAGTTTCCGCTATGATGTTTGTGAACTTGCATAATATCAGCAAAATTTTGGATGGTTATTCACTCTAATGTATGGAGTCCAACCAAAATTTTAACTTTAGGTTGGTTTATTACTTTTATTGATGATTATATGAGGATGATTTAGTTGTGGTTAATGAAATCTAAGAGTGAAGTGAATTTATTGTTCCAAAAATTCCATAAGATCATTCAAACTCAGTACAATGCACAAGTTCGAGTTCTTCGTAGTGATAATGGTAGAGAATATTAGAGTTTTGAATTGAAACGTTATTTGGAAGCACAAGGTATTATTAATCAAACTACTTGTGTGGATACACCCCAATAGAGTGAGGTAGCTAAGAGAAAAGTTGAAATTTACTAGAAGTTGTTCATGCCTTAGTAATTTAAGCTCTTATGTCATTGACTTATTAGGAAGAAGCTCTCTCTTCCACTCCATATTTGTTTAATCAAACTCCCTCCCACTCTATTGAATTTTAAACACCATTTCAAGTCTTTATTAATTCTATAGTTGCCCCACCAATACCAAATTTGCCTCCTTATGTTTTTGGATGTGTAGCATTTGTGCATATCCATAAACATCAACATAATAAGCTAGCTCCATAAGCCTCATGGTGTGTTTTTCTTGGGCATACAACAAACCAAAAAGGGGTATCGATGTTATCATCCTCCAACTAAACATATGTTCATCATGATGGATGCATTCTTTCATGAAGATACAACGTATTTCTCTAAGTTTGAGCTTCAGGGGAATACCAAAAGGAAATTCAGACTCTTGATTATGAAATTTTGGGTGAGTGCAAAAGTGACTATCATTTTTTTATTGTAATGATCTGTTGAAACATGAAGAGGAACAAGAAGGGGCTATTGAACTAGAGGATATTGACCTAAAAGGTACTATTGAAGAGGAGGATGTTGGTCCATCAAGTGTAGAAGTTGAGACTCTCATTAATATACCACACTAATCATTTATTAAGGATGTTCTGCTGGACCCCGCTTTCGGAGCCCAGCATTCGGAGACAAATGACAGTCAAATCACATTGCAAAATTTTTTTCTTAAACATTTAAAGCGCGTGCAAAAAATAGATAATCAAAATGGCCCAATTTATTTAAAACAATTTCAGTCACAAAGATGCAATCATTATTAAACACACTAGAGTTTCAGTAATCACATGGGCCCATTACAAAACACAATGTTTGTTTTCATAATATCTTTACATTTCAAAAACCACCCTTTTTGCCTTAATACAAATACAAAATACAAAATACAAAATGCACATGATATAATTGAATGCTTATGCTTAAAATTATTCAAAAATACAAAAATGCTGAACTAACTTAATTACAAAAGCCTTT
This sequence comes from Erythroxylum cassinoides, assembly GCA_027478405.1. Taxonomy (NCBI): domain Eukaryota; kingdom Viridiplantae; phylum Streptophyta; class Magnoliopsida; order Malpighiales; family Erythroxylaceae; genus Erythroxylum; species Erythroxylum cassinoides. The sequence continues at coordinate 3,097 of JANIPM010410704.1, read as the reverse complement.
AACTATCTTGGAGTCCCAATGCCTTGCAAGGATCACTAATCTTCTCTTATATGTCTAGCAATTCTAGCATTTATACTTTATACAAGCAATTTAAACATTCATCAAATTTAGCTCAAAACACTTAACGGCTTATAACACATAACACTCAATGTGCTTCATACTTGAGAATTTAAAATACAATGCATAAACCAATGGCTCGAGGGTTCCGTGGAACAAAACTGAGAAACCAAAGTTTACTCCGTGAACAAAACGAGTCTATTTTTTTGAATCTCGTGGGCCATAAGCGGGCATATAAGAGAAGGCTTTACGTCAACGTGTACTTGACTACAAAACGGTTCCTCTCTTGCCCAAACAAAGAACATAATCAATGCTCAAAATCATTTTATCAAAAATGAAATCTTTCATACTTTTCATGCTCTTTCTTCTTTCCATTCAAATCAAAATGCCACGATAAAATTCAATGGCATAACATTGATCAAAATCACAATTTAATTTTATCAACATATGATGCTTCTTTCACGATATAACATAATCAAAAATCATTATGCATTTTCAACAAGTCAATTTCAAACCATTTAACATATATCCACACATAGGCAAGAATTTGTCTAATCACACAATAACTGTAAATACATTACCCACCTAATTCGCTTGTAAAAAATCCAAGTCAAGGTTGTCTTTCTCCTTGCTCTTGGGTAGGATTCTCTTGGTTCCCTAAAACAAATCAAATCTCATTCAATAGGAATCTAATAAAAATCCCACAATGCAAAATCACTAAAATTGATTCTAGAATGCTTAAACCCAAGCATTTTCTAAAGTCCATGGACTAAAATCCTTCTAAAAATCCAAAAGATCCAAAATGGTTTTACCTTGATTCTTTACCAATTGAAGAGATCTTTACCTCAAAGGGAAGCTCTTCTCTTCCTATTCCTTTTTCCTTTCTTGAACAACTCCAAAATCTCTCTTGAAGGTTAACACAATTGAAACCCTAGCTTATTTTCCCTTCTTTCTCTCATTCTCTTCTTCACTTTGTATTTCTCTCTCTTTTTCATGACATTCTCTCTTTTCTCTTAAATTTTCATTCTTCTCTTCTTCTTATCCTTCCATTCACGTTTTTCTTCTTCAATTATAGGCAAGACAACACTTCTTCTTCCAATTATGCCCTTAATGATTGAGAATTGTCTCATTTACCCTTCCATTTATATCTTATGTTTTTTATACTTGAGTGTCTTTCCAAAAGCACCCTTGAATATTCTGACATAACTCTTTCTTCTAGAAAAATCTTCTTCCTTGTATTAAGTTTCTAATGACACCAAAATCAATCTATTTGGTTCAGTGATTCAAAAGATACACTTCAAAAAATTTTGGACTGCTCTTGTCCAAATCAGTATACTATTTCACAAATTCTATATGAAATTTGAACATATTAGAAGCTGAATTAGATTTCAAATTCTTAATAAAATTTATAGCTCCATGTCTCTAGTTTATCTTGAAATAAGAATCATCTTATCTGGAGCTCTACTGATCTAGAAATCAACAAAATACTGAAGCATGTTCAGTAAAATATTCAATTCTTACTCTTCCAATTGATACCCTTACTTGATTTAATACATCTTTTTCAAATTAACACCAAAAGCTATGGCCTTCAATGGAGACACAAAAATAAAAGTGTTAGTAATCTAAGGGTTCAAGAATCACTTCAATTGGAGGTTGGATAGCAAAATTGGGGTCGAAAGAGTCAAACAAGATTTGGTCCTCAATCATATTGAACTTGTCTCGAGACAAATAGCATAACTCTCACTAGAGATGTTGGATTAAGATTATAGCATAACTCTCACTAGAGATGTTGGATTAAGATTATCTTAGGATGCTTTCAAAGATAACTTTGAGATCTAAAACTTTGAATAGACCTTAAGGTTGGATTTTATCATCTGGATGGTCAAAATAGATTAGACAATAGGATTAGACGAAGCTAAAGGAAAAAATAGAAGAATGGAAAAAGATAGAAGAAGTGGAAAAATTGCTATAACTTTCTCTACAGATATCAGATTAAGATGTTCTTCATATGGTTTTAAAGAAGACTTCAATATCTACAACTTTCATGTAGATCTTGAAGACAGATTATATCTTTTGAAGGGTAAAAAATGGAACAAAATATAGGTACAGATGAAGTCAAATGAAAAAGTAGAAAAATGGAAAAAGACAGAAGAGGTGGGAAAATTGCTATAACTTTGCCTACATGTATCAGATTAAGATGTTATTTATATGGTTCGAAAGAGGACTTCAAGATCTACAACTTTCATGAAGATCTTGAAGACAGATTTTATTGTCTGGAGGGTCAAAAATAAACCAGAAAATAGCAAAAGGCAGAAGAAGCAAAAGACAGAAGAAGTAAAACATAGAAGATAGCAAAACACAGAGGAAACGAAAAGACAGAAAAAGCAAAAAGACAGAAGATAGCAAAACACAAAAGAAGCAAAACATAGAAGAAGATGACATCATCACAAAAGAAACATAGAAGAAGATGATTGTTGGATCGCCTATGGCCCTGGTATTCACAATACACAGCGGAATGGACCATACTACAACAAGAAGTATAACCGAAAATTATAACATGTACAAAATTACCTCTTTACGCGGATTGGTATTTGTTTCTTTTTCATATTTGTAGACACTGCAATGCGCGAACATCCTCTACTAGTATCCACATGAGGATGAATGATCCGAGTAGCGGTTAATGTGTGCTAGCACATTCTCAAACCCTTTTGAGCGCCGCATAATTTTTCTCTCGGAAGAAGATCGAAGGTGACTAGGGTTTTAGTCTCACTCCTAATGAGATATAAGTTTCTCAATTTATAAAGAAATCCTAATTCCTATTCCTATTAGGAATAAGAATATCATAATTCTAAACCTATTAGAATTATTGAAGCCCAATAAGTTTCTGCCCATATTATATCTCATATAATAAAAGCCTGACAATTTATTTCAATCTAGCCCAATAAATATATCCACATATATTTATTCAATGCTTATTAAATTAGGCCCAAGAGAATAAGCCCAGATCACATCACTCTTTGTGTACGACCCTATAGGCTCA
>JANIPM010410606.1:0-12403 GCA_027478405.1 Erythroxylum cassinoides | reverse complement strand
GAAGCAAAATTAAAACAAACACTAAAACATAAAAATTTAAAATTATGCTATGATCAAAATGCAGAAGTACCCCAACAATATGGCTGTACACCAAACTATCAACATAAACATAAATATAAACAAAAGAAACAATTTCACCCTAGATATCGACGAAACTATTCAAAGAAATATAGATGGAAACGATATAACCCCTTACCTTATCAAAAGTCTAAACAATTTCCTAAATACTTTTGTAGATATAAGTATAATCCAAAATATAAATCGAAACAAAAACATTGCCCTCAAAAGAAAAAAGACTGTAAATGTTGGTTATGTAAAGAAGAAGGTCATTATGCAAATGAATGTCCGAAAAGAAAAGATAAACAATATAATCAAAAAATCCAAATATTAAACTCAGCTCTCAATCATCAATTAGAACCTATTGAATCAGATTATAATAATGATACTTCACTTTATATTTATGAATCCGAATTTTCTTCACATGCATCAATTAGCTCATCCACTGAATCAGACACAGAATACCAATTCAACATTCATTCAAGTACAGATTCCAAAAATTAATATTCAACTTAATGCATATATAGACACAGGAGCTACTATATGACAGGAGCTACTATATGTATAGCTTCAAAACAACTACAAATTGTATTCCTAAATATTCAATAGTTTGTTGTGATATTTTAGCCTTCTTTTTACTTAGAATTAATCCTTTGTCTTTACAACGTTGTAATACAAGTTTAACTTTCTTAAAATGATCTAATTTGTCTTGATTAGAATAAATAATAATATCATCGATATATACAAAAGTAAATTCTTCTAAACCTTGTAGATTATTATCCATAAACCGTTGATAAATACTAGGTGCTTGTTTTAACCCAAAGGGTAAAACATTCCATTGATAATGTTTTTGAGGTGGACAAGTAAATGCAGTTAATGCTTTTGTATTATCATGTAGTCGTAATTGCCAATAACCTGATTTTGCGTCTAATGTAGTAAACCATATATGGCCTTTTAATTTATTAAGTATATAATCTTTTCGTGGTAATTTATAAGCATCTCCTATTGTGGCTTCGTTTAATTTTCAATAGTTAATAACCATTCTTCTTTTTCCTCGTTTCTTTTCCGCTGAATTGTTTACATAGAAAGCTAGAGCTGAATGTTTACTAGTGCTGGGAGTAATTAATCCTTTTTCTAATAATTGTCAATTTTTAGGATTATTAAATTATATCTCTGACCAAGGATTTCTGAAAGATCTAGCCAAAGAAAGAAGATTATTACAACAAAAATGTAGTCCTAAATATCAATGGCAATGGACTCTGGCAGATACCGAAGCAGTGCAACATCTGAAAAATCTCTGTAAGGAACTTCCTAAACTCTATAATTATCAAAAGGATGATCAATTACTAGTCCAAATGGACGCAAGCATTGATACATGGGCAGGATGCCTTCTGGCAAGACTGCCTAAGCACAAAAAGCACCATCTTTGCAAGTACATAAATGGGACTTTTAGTTCTTCGGAATTAAATTATCCTATTCATGAAAAAGAAGTACTAGCCTGTCTCAAGACATTGAGAAAATGGCGCATTGATCTATTACCAGTGCAATTCACAATTCATACTGATTCTCAGTATTTATGTGGATTCACTAAGTACCAAATTACTACAAGCACTAATTATAATCAAGGACGACTCATCCGGTGGCAGCTTGAATTAGGTCAGTATCACTTTGATATTCATTATATTAAATCTGCTGATAATTTTCTTGCAGATATATTAACCAGAGAATGGAAGGATTAATAGCACAATTGGAAACTACTATTGCAGTAAAAGAATCAGAATTGGCAGAGTTACAATTACAAAGTATGAACATTCAAGTTCAAACTGAAACTATTCAGAAAGATTTGGAACAACTCAAGCAAACACTCCTTATGTTTAAACCCAAGGAACAAACTACCCTCACAAATTCCTCTTCAATTAACCCAAAAACCAATACTACTCTAAAATTATCAACTCAAGCCCAAGCATCTCAAACACCATCAATTGTCCCAGAAACTCAGCTATCTACAATACCTAAAGCATCAGTTTCCCTTTCGGTGAAACCTTCGATCCCACAAAAGATTGCAGATCAACAAGAATCCAAGCATTACGTCATTTATAATGGTCCTTTTGCAGGTATTTATGATCAATGGCATAAAGCCGCCATTCATATTACTGGCAAAAGCAGTATTATTCATAAAAGTTTCTCCACTAAAGCAGAAGCTGAAAAATCTTATCAAGAATTTCAGCACCCATCTCTCCGACCACAATATAAAGCAGTTCTTCAAGCACCAGCACCACCAGTTTCAAAAATGATTTCTCTAGGAAAATCAATTGACATGGCACGAATTCATTCTGTTCCAGCCAAAGCACTACATGAAGAATCAAAGGTATTAACATCAGAAATGTTCATTGATTGTTTCCAAGCACTAAATCAATGGAATTCTGAAATGAAGCAATTTCAATATTATCCACAAAATCGTGGACGATATGGACCAAAAGCAGTCATCTTCCCCGGAGCTGACCCATTAACTACTTATCTATTATTTCAAAGTGGATTAGCAGACACTATCTATCTCCAAGATATGAAATTACTAGCAGACTTTCCATCCGGATTAGTCAATGCCATCAAGCAATACAAGGATCACTTTGCGAAAGAAAGAGAATTATATATCAAAGTCTACAGCAGCTATCCTATTTTCGAAGCAACAGAAGCAGAACATGCCATTCAGGCAGCAATTAAAGCACCAAGGATTGCTTTTCTCCAAATCGGAGTCAGTAATCTTCAATATCCACCTATTGATGAAGCACCACAATATGAGTTCAATTGGGACTTAGTTAATAAATTCAATTTGAACTGTCTTGAAGGAATATATCATCAGTGCACCAAAATTACTACCGAATCAACCATCAAGATTAATTATCGAGGCAATTATATTCTTTTGACTTCCACATATAAAAATCCAATATTGACCAATGAAGTACAAGTACTACACAGATTTCGTGCACCCTTTGATGATTTATCAGACTGTTTTCAAGAATTAAGCATAGCATGGAAAGAAGCAATCTGCAAGCAAATACAAGACTACCCTACGCATCGATGTAAGTACTGTCCTTCAACATCCAAAATACCAGATGCCAACAGCACAACAGATGATGACTTAGCCCTCATTGAAGAATAATTCGTCTCATCCTAAAGGACAAAGCATCAAAGCATCAATAATGTAGGTCTTTAACCAAAGACCGTCCAGCTGTAAATAAATGTCTTATCTTTTTTCGAATCTTTTCTTTATGTCTTGTAAGATGTCAACTTTAGCATCTTACTTTTCTTTATGTTTTGTCATCTTTTCTTTATGTTATATCATGTTTGTACTATGTTTTTCCTTTTCGCAATAAAAATAGAAGGCTTGGGTATCTCTCTTCGACACATTAAGCATTTCACAAACACTCTTCTCTGAACTTTCTCTCTCGCATTCCAGTCTGTCTTTGACGTTTAAGCGATCTCCAGAAGCATCAGGTTAGAGTTGTTTATTATTTCTTTTTGTCACCCATTAATTATCACATTAGTATGATAATTTTCTATCAAATTATTATCATCTTATTTTATCTAATTATTGCTATAATTCATGGATTCATCTGTAGCATTATCATTGGCATTTTGAAACTTCTTCAAGTTTTTATTACTATATATAAACTCTTTTCTCGATTCATCAGATTTTAATATTCAGCATGGCACAATCATATTTCCACATCAAACGTACCCTCAAGCAACAACTCCGAGACTTAGAAGCAGAAAAAGATCATTATGAAGAACTTAAAATCAAGTATATTGCCCAAAATAAACATGCTCACAATATCTGTCAAGATCCAAAGTTTCAAAACCCTATTACTCATCCACTATATGACGAGGCACAGCAGATTATCACAACTGCAACTTTACTAAAGAATCAAGCAGCGGAATTTATTCAGTTTTTAGATGCATGTATTGAAGAAATAAATATCTCTCATCGATTTCTTGTATCCAAATTAACTACCCTTATTATTTAACTAAATGGCTTATTTTGATTACCGCCGATCTCTTAAGCAAAGGATTCAGTTTTATTTCGAAATTGAGCAAGAACAACAAAAGTTTATTCAATTGTATAAAGAGCATATAAAATTAGCTAAAGAAAATCAATGTTCTCAACTCTTAATCAATGCAAGAATATTATTAGATCAGACATTGTATATCTATAATTCAGTAAAAGCAGATAGAATAGAACTTCAAGATGAAATGACATTACTCATTGATTAAAATATGACATTAGCATCTTTCGCATATTTCTTTAATTATTGTTTATATTCTCTTGTTTATCAATTATCTTTTTATGCTTATTCAATATTCCAAGCACAACCTTTATTTTTCTTTATTATTGCAAGCATGTTATTTATCCCCTCTGACCTTCTTCTTTTTTATTTTGAGCTCAGTACACATTATATTGATATTACTCTCGATTACTTATGGAGAACTATATTTCATTTAAATACTAATGTTGGATATATAGTACGAATTGATGATTATCATATTATCTTTGATTTCGCACCTCAAACAGTGTGTGAACACTCTGAGGACGAATCAAACAACGAATCCGAAGTAGAATTCGCACGATTATCACAAATACAACAAAATATAAACAACTTGAATGATTCTGAAGAAGTCTTTCTTAATTCTTCGGAAGAAGAAATGGAAATTATATCACTTATAAGTACTGATTTTCATAATATAGATACAGATATTAATTATGATTTAGATGATTTTTCATATTTCAATTTAGATCCTATTGACTAAATGAATTGTCAAATTTGTCAAGATTTACATGAACGAATTCAATATACACAAGAAGCTCTTAATTATTATCAGCATTATATAAGCTATTGTGAAGACCGTATAAATTATCTAGTCTTTGCTGGAGTTAATAGAATCGGTAGAAGACCATATTATGAACATTTATCAGTAGTACAAAGATTAAATCAACACTACTCCTCACTCTTAGAACAATTAGACCAAATCCGAACCGATCATAATTGTTATCATTCAATATGACTTCTCAGCCCTCTACAATTTTAGATGTCGATAATTTAGAATTAACAGAATCATTAGGAACTTTCAAAATTTCTACATTAATTAATCAAGATAAACAAAAACAAATAGTAAAGGCACAATTAGATTTAAAGAAAGGACAAGATATTCACAAATCAACATTCAAACATCTTTTTCAAAGACAAAATCTTATCTATTTTGGAAAAATAATTCAAGAAACTCCTATTAGAATTGACCAATGTAATGGCAATTTACGAATTAGTTTAATAGATCCCGAACAAATTAATAGACAATTACAATTATTACCTGAATCAAAACGAAAGAAAATAGGTTATATTCAACTATCAACAATACAGATTCTACTCAAATCTACTTTCCAAGAAGGAATCGATACTCCCATTAGAATGGCAATACTAGATGAACGAATGAATAACCTTAATGATCAAGTACTAGGAATGATGAATGGAAATTTACAATACGGAAAAATAAAATTCAACACCAGATTAAAATTAGGTATTCCTTTAATCTCTTCTGAATTAGACAAGACTATTACTATTGCTTATAAATTTTATCGAGATAATTTAATGACACAAGGACAGTATCCCTTTTCCTTAACTTATCAAATTAGTTATGCTTTAACTAATTCTCATCATAGTATTGATTTTAAACATACCGAACAAATCTATTTAGACCAATTATTTCAAGAAGTAGCAAAAGTCGGAATAAAAATACAACCCAAAATACAACCCCTTCCAGCAATACAACAACCTTTTTATCTATCACCATTACCTGAAAGAAGACATTCTTTTTCTGCAATACGAACCTCTAATATTCCTCTCCTTCGATCAGCATCAGCTAGACATCAACAACCTATATATATAGAAAGACCAATTAGAATAACAGAACCAAATCCAAATCCTAATAGACAATTAGATGAAATTCAAAATCAAATCTCTACCTTATCCACCTATTTGATTCATAAATTATGACAACATTAACAACTCTTACTCAACAATTAGATGCTATCGTACAAACACAAGACTTATTAGAACAACGAGTTGAAGCTATAGCACAAACACAAATAAACATATTAACACTCATACAACAAATAAATGACAATCTTCAAAAACTGCACAAAAAAGATCCGCCCCCGAAAATGGTATCAGAGCTGAGGATTACAAAATTACCTCGAAAACGAACTTAGTAAATGTCTATCCAAAATATAGAAGAAATTGAGAAAAATATTCAATCACAATTAATAGAAGTAACTGAATTAATTAATAAATTACATTTAACTCCTTTAGACAACGAAGAACATGTATGTCCCCTAATTCCGCCATAACATAAGGACGAAATAATTCTTGGATATGAATCTGAACAAGAAGTATTTATGGAAAACGATGAAAAACCAGAAAGTAGTCAAGCTCAAGAATTAAAATTAAAAGGAAAATTAACAGGTGATAAACGTAAAAAGGAATTTCAACCTACCAATTATTCATGGACACCCGATAATCATGAAAACTTTCTCAATAAACAAGGTTATTACTATAAAGGATCAAAAATTCGCAAATATCCATCCGAATATAAACCAAAAATTACCAAATTAGGTTCCGATAGTGTCTTAAATTTAGATTGTACAACTAATGCCGAAGATTTATTTTATGAATGGTATGCACGATTACAATTAATAATCCAATTAGATAAACCTTTTGGCGATCAAGGTGACGACTATAATAAAGATTCTCTTTGGAATTTTGTAGTATATAAAACTTCTGGAAATGTTCAAAATTTTCTTATCGAAAATGCTCAAGCATTAAAAACTACACCTCATTATAATAGTAAGATCTCTGATGAAGACACATTTGAAGTAATAGGAGATGAAATATATAAAGAATTCTTTGGACAAGATGTCATCTTTCATAAAGCTACTAGAGAAAATGAAAATCGACTTAAAGCATTACGACATTTAAATAATATACATCTTTGTGATATATATTATTTAGATGCATTTATCTGTGAATTTCAAAAACATTATTATAAATTACCACGTATTGAACAAGAAATGTATATTCATGTTTTTATACAAAAATTACCTTACCCTTTTAATGTAAAAGTACAACAACTATTTCATGACAAAATAGAAAAACACCAAGTTGCTCATAACTTAGGTGGAGCAATCTTAGTCACAAAAGATTTATTAATAGAATTTTGTTTAGAATCTAAACTTAAACAAACATTAAAACATCAACATTTAAATTTATGTTGTGATCAAAATGCCGATGTTCCTCAACAATATGGTTGTACACAACAAAAAAGAAATCAAACGAAATATACAAAGAAAAAGAAACAATTCATTCCTTATAGAAAAAGATATTCTAAAAAATATAGATGGAAAAAATACAAACCATTACCCTATCAACCTAAAAGATTTCCTAAATATTTTAGACACAATCCCAATAGAAATAAACGAAGACAAAAATATTGTCCTCAAAAGAAAAAAGATTGTAAATGTTGGATTTGTAAGGAAGAAGGGCATTATGCTAATGAATGTCCTAAGAAAAAAGATAAACAATATAATAATAAAGTACAAATTTTACAATCAGCCCTTACTAATCAATTAGAACCAATTGAATCAGACTATAATTCAGATATCTCGTTGTATATATATGAATCTACAAACAGTTCATATGACTCAACTAGTCAACACTCAGAATCAGACAACGAATTCCAATTCAACATTTATTCAAGTAATAGTTCCGAAAATTAATACACAAATTAATGCTTATATAGATACAGGAGCTACTATTTGTATAGCATCAAAACAATTACACTTACAATGGAAAAAATTAAATAAACCATTACAAGTCAAAATAGCCGATGGAACTTTTAATTCCATCTGGTATGTAAGCTATTATAATACTATCATCATTGAAAAATATACTTTTATAGTACCTTCTATCTATCAAAAAGAATCAGGTTTACCTTTAATTATTGGAAATAATTTTCTCAAATTATATAATCCCTTTTGTCAATATTTGCAGTATATTACGCTACGAACACCAGCTATTAAGGAACTTAATCAAAAATCCATAATCTTAAGAATACCTATATATCATAATTCTTATTATCAACGACTTAAACTAGTCAACGAAAAGCTTACTAATTTACATTTTTATCTGTTAAATAATACATCAATACAATTAGAAGTTGCTACACTTTTAGACCAAGTATGTAGTGAAAATCCATTAGATCCACAAAAGAATCATAATACAGAACTCATTGAAATAAAATTAAAGGATCCTCTTCAGGAAGTCAATATTAAAAATAATATCCCTTATACACCCATAGATGTAAAAGAATTTACTCAAGAATGTCAAGATTTATTAGAAAAGAATTTAATTACTCCTAGCACTAGTAAACATTCAGCTCCAGCTTTTTATGTTAACAATTCTGCAGAAAAGAAACGAGGAAAACGAAGAATGGTCATTAATTATAAAAAATTAAATACCGCCACTATAGGCGATGCATACAAATTACCACGAAAAGATTATATTATTAATAAACTTAAAGGTCATATTTGGTTTACCACTTTAGATGCAAAATCCGGATATTGGCAATTAAGACTTCATGATAATACAAAAGCATTAACAGCATTCACTTGTCCCCCTCAAAAACATTATCAATGGAATGTATTACCATTTGGTTTAAAACAAGCACCTAGTATTTACCAACGATTTATGGACAATAATCTCACAGGATTAGAAGAATTTACTTTTGTTTATATCGATGATATTATCATTTATTCCAATCAGGATAAGTTCGATCATTTAATGAAAGTAAAGATTGTATTACAACGTTGTAAGGATAAAGGATTAATTTTAAGTAAAAAGAATGCCAAAATAGCACAACAAACTATCGAATATTTAGGAATACAATTCAATCATCATGGTTATTTACAACTACAACCAAATATTTTACAAAAACTACAAGAATTTCCTAATCAATTTATAAATAAAAAACAAGTCCAACAATTTTTAGGACTATTAAATTATATATCTGATCAAGGATTTCTAAAGGATTTAGCAAAGGAAAGAAGAATATTACAGAAAAAATGCAGCACCAAGCATCAATGGCAATGGACTAAAGACGATACCGAAGCAGTACAAAGACTTAAAAATCTCTGTAAGGAACTTCCTAAACTCTATAATTATCAGAAAGATGATCAATTACTAGTCCAACTGGACGCAAGCATTGATACATGGGCAGGATGCCTTCTGGCAAAACCGCCTAAGCACAAAAAGCACTATCTTTGCAAGTATATAAATGGAACATTTAATTCTTCGGAATTAAATTATCCCATTCATGAAAAAGAAGCACTAGCCTGTCTCAAGACATTGAGAAAATGGCGCATTGATTTATTACCAGTGCAATTCACAATTCATACTGATTCTCAGTATTTATGTGGATTCACTAAGCATCAAAATACTACAAGCACTAATTATAATCAAGGACGACTCATCCGGTGGCAGCTTGAATTAGGTCAGTATCAATATGAAATTCATTATATTAAATCAGCTGATAATTTTCTTGCAGATATATTAACCCGAGAATGGAAGGATTAATAGCACAATTGGAGACTACTATTGCAGTCAAAGAATCCGAATTAGCTGAATTACAATTACAAAGTATGAATATTCAAGTTCAAACAGAAATTATTCAAAAGGATTTGGAACAACTCAAGCAAACACTCCTTATGTTTAAACCTAAGGAACAAACTTCCTCTTCCCTCAAACCAAAAACCACTATTCAAATACCAACTCAGGCCAAAGAACCTCAAACAGCATCCATTGTTCCAGAAACTCAGCTATCTACCATACCAAAAGCATCAGTTTCCCTTTCGGTGAAACCATCCATCCCACAAAAAATTGCAGATCAACAAGAATCCAAGCATTACGTCATTTATAATGGTCCTTTTGCAGGTCTTTATGATCAATGGCATAAAGCAGCCATTCATATTACTGGAAAAAGCAGCATTATTCATAAAAGTTTCTCTACAAAAGCAGAAGCTGAAAAATCTTATCAAGAATTTCAGCATCCATCTCTTCGACCACAATATAAAGCAGTTCTTCAAGCACCAGCACCACCAGTCTCAATAATGGTTTCCCTCGGAAAATCAATTGACATGGAACGAATTCATTCTGTTCCAGCCAAAGCATTACATGAAGAATCCAAGGTATTAACATCAGAAATGTTCATTGATTGTTTCCAAGCACTAAATCAATGGAATTCTGACATGAAGCACTTTCAATACTATCCACAAAATCGTGGACGATATGGACCCAAAGCAGTCATCTTTCCCGGAGCTGACCCATTAACTACCTATTTATTATTTCAAAGTGGATTAGCAGATACCATCTATCTTCAAGATTTGAAATTACTAGCAGACTTTCCGTCAGGATTAGTCAATGCCATCAAGCAATATAAGGATCGCTTTGCGAAAGAACGAGAATTATATATTAAAGTCTACAGCAGCTATCCTATTTTCGAAGCAACAGAAGCCGAACAAGCAGTACAGGCAGCCATTAAAGCACCAAGGATTGCTTTTCTCCAAATAGGGGTTAGTAATCTTCAATATCCCCCTATTGATGAAGCACCACAATATGAGTTCAATTGGGACTTAATAAATAAGTTCAATTTGAACTGTCTCGAAGGAATATATCATCAGAGTACCAAAATTACTCCCGAATCACACATCAAGATCAACTATCGAGGAAATTATATCATTTTGACCTCCACATATAAAAATCCAATCTTGACCAATGAAGTACAAGTATTACACAGATTTCGAGCACCCTTTGATGATTTATCAGATTGTTTTCAAGAATTAAGTGTAGCATGGAAAGAAGCAATTTGCAAACAAATTCAAGACTACCCCACACATCGATGTAAGTACTGTCCTTCAGCATCCAAAGTACCAGATGCCAATAGCACAACCGATGATGACTTAGCCCTCATTGAAGAATAAGTTGTCTAATCCTCAAGGATAAAAGGACAAAGGATATAAAGCATCAATTATGTACCCGCATCAATAATGTAAGGTCTTTTTCTATAGACCGTCCAGCTGTACATATTTAGCTTTCATTTTTATGTCTTGTCAGATGCTTTCTTTCGCATCACACTTTTCTTTTTGTTTTCGCATCTTACTTTTCTTTATGTCTTTTCTTCTTTTCTTTATGTTACGTCTGTTTGTACTCTGTCTTCCTTTCTTTGCATATAAATAGATAGCTTGGGTGTCTGTTCTAGACACATTAAGCAATTTCTAAAACACTCTCTTCTGCAACTCTCCTTCGCGCCTCAGTCTGTCTTTGACGTTTAAGCGATCAACGAGAAGCAGGTAAAGTGTGTTTAGTTCTTTCTTTTTGTCACACTATTATCAATTAATATACTATGATATTATTCTTCATTACCAATCATCATTAGATACTATGATATTGTTCTATCAAATTATTAGCATATTATGTCTTTTACTTATAGCAATAATTCATGGATTCATATGTAGCATTCTCATTTGCATTCTTAAAATGATTCGTGTTTTCATTATTATTTATAAATTCCTTTCTCGATTATAACATTATAACATTTCAGCATGGCACAATCTTATTTTCATATCAAGCGTACTCTCAAGCAAACAATCAAAGATTTAGATGCAGAACAAGCCCATTATGAAGAACTAAAAATCAAATATATAGCACGGAATAAACATGCTCATGATCTCAGTCTAGATCCAAAGTTTCAACAACCTATCAATCATCCACTTTATGAAGATGCACAAATGATTATCAACACTGCCACTTTACTAATGAATCAATCAGCCGAATTCATTCAGTTTTTAGATACATGTATTCACGAAATCAATATTTCTCGCAAACTTCTTGTATCCAAATTAGCAGTACTTATTATTTAAATAAAGTAATGACTTATTTTGAGTATCTCAGATCTCTAAAGCAAAGAATTCGATTTTATTTAGCACTTGAGCAAGAATAACAAAAGTTTATTCAATTATATCAAGATCATATAAAATTAGCAAAAGAAAATAACTGTTATCCACTGTTAATAAATGCCAACATTTTATTAGATCAAACTTTCTATATTTATAATTCCATAAAAGCAGATAGACAAGAACTTCAAGAAGAAATGACTTTACTCATTGATTAACGCATGACATTAGCATTCACATATTACTATAATTATTGTTTATATACTCTCGTTTATCAATTATCCAATTATG
>JANIPM010410468.1:0-12419 GCA_027478405.1 Erythroxylum cassinoides | reverse complement strand
TATGGTAATTATTGTGTAAATATTTTAGGAAGTAGGGTTTTGTACAGACCTTGATATAAGGGCCTCTGCTCCAGTTACTGCACAAGCTGTAGCAATTTTCACTGGTTCATAGTAGCAGAGCCCATTTCGAAATTCACCAACTCCAATCCTCGATGTACAATATTGTAACACACAATTTATGGGCGAAAGTCACAAAGCTATTTGCATTGGAAGTTAAATAACTAACTGATATAAGATTGCAAGACAAAATTGGAACATACAAGACAGGATGAAAAAAGTCCATCTAAGAGTACACAACCTTTTTTGACCGCAACGGTTTGAACTCCATCAGGCAATCCAATAGGAGATAGATCAATATTATGGTATCAAAGCCAATACTTTGACTTCATTAATCTTGTCGCGGCGGTGTTTGGCTCAAACTTTAGTGTATAGGAAGAAGTTTCTTGCAAAGGAAGGAGAAGAAGAAGAAAAAAAAAGGGCGGAAAATTCAAATCGCCATTCATCACAAAGCCCCCTGCTAATTGTCGCTTTACGGTTTGCAGTGTTCAATTAGTGGGTATTTCGTTCTGCTGCTGGATTCTATTGTTCTTTGAAGTTTGTTGCTTTTTTTTCATACAGTGGGCAAGCATAATGCAGTTAACAAAATTGATCCGTCTAACTCATATGATTCCTGGTCCAATTGGGATTCATGATCTCACTTCAAATCAAATTTGCGTGGCAATTTGAGAATTCATGATCTACATGTTCCAACTTTAGGAAGAGTATTAGACAATAATGTATTTTGTAAAATTTATGGTAATTATTGTGTAATTATTTTAAGAAGTAGGATTTTGTACAGACCTTTACATAAGGCCTTTTGCTCTCATTGAAAAGAATGACATTATCTCCTCAAAATTTATCAAGAAGTGAGCATTATGAAACTTAAGAAGTGACTTTATGTTTATTATGTTGGAGAATAATTCAAAGTTGTTAAAAATGTGATCCTACTTTTTCTGAGTTATCCAGGTTTATTTAGATTGTTTCCTTTATATTAGGTATTTAAACTTTTAAACTTTTGATTTGGTTGGTTAACCTTTATGAAGATATTAGCTAAGGGGCTGTTTGGTTTCACTTCTGTTTTTCTATTGTAATTTTTAGTTTTTGTATTCTATTTTTGTTTCTATTTTTATTAAAAAACAATAAATGTTTGGTTGAGATTCTTAACATAAAAACTGAAAATAAAAACCTATTTTTTTTAGATGTAGAAATAAAAAACGCAGATAATGATAAATAGGAAAACCAGTAATGTAGAAATGCAGATACGTAAAGCCAAAATAAACCAAAAACGCAAAATAATAGACAGTTGGAAATGCAAAAATGCACATAAATGATAAATAGGAAAACCAGTAACGTAGAAACGTATAAATAAATACCAGGAAAACCAGAAACATGGAAAAATTAGATGTCGGTAGAAAATAAGAAACTAAGAAAACCAAAAAAAAAACATAACATAATTAGGTAATTATCAAATCAGTTTTGAAAACTCACTTGGTTAAAAGCCTAAGCTTTCGCTTTTGCTTTCTGCATGGATAGAAAAGGGACATAAGAGATGAGTTAGGGACGGTAAGAAATAAGAAAAGAACAAAAAAGCGGGAGAGATAGATGAGATAAGTTTGGGACGTTAGAGAAGAGGGAAGAGATACAATTTCTATAATGAAGGAAGTTTATAAGAGGAGGAAGTAGAAACTAAAACGGGTGAAAACCTGTTGCGAAATATTAGAAAAAAAATCTTTTTTACGTTTTTGTATAGTGTTATTTTTATTTTTAAAAATAAGAAATGATAACAGTATTCAATCAAACTTTTAAGAACTTGTTTCTTTTTTATGAAAACCATAACTAAAAATAGGAAAGAAAAATGAAAACAAATAGGCCCTAAGCTTATTATTTCATTGCCTATATATTTAGGTCTTCAATGTCAATGTAAAGAGTAACCCATCAATAAATTGCCTCTTGCATCACCTCTTTTCTACTATATTTTTTTGGTTTAATTTCTAGTTCTAAAACCCAATATGGTATCAGAGCTTCTTAAAATCTTAAGGAGCCTATGAGTATTCGAGAGACAGTAGCAGCATGGCGTCCAACAATACATCAGCTCTTTCATCTCCAATTTTTAATGGTGAGAATTATCAAATCTGAGCAGTCAAAATGAAAGCTCACTTGAGAGGTATTAACTTGTAGCAGTAGATTGAAGGTGAAAAGCAAATGCCACCTCTAGTAAATAACCCAATACTCAATCAAATTAGGGCTCATGAAAATGAAGAAGTTAAAGCTCCAAGAGCCTTATCTCAAATTTATGCTACTATCTCTGAATTAATTTTTCCAAGAATTATGGATTGTGAAATAGCTAGGGAGCTCTATCATGGCAACGATAGAATAAGGTAGATGCAAGTTGGTTCTGCCGGATTCTGGCGAGACTGAACGTTACCGTTTGGATCCATGAGGTTGATCTGTTCCGAGCTTGAAGATTCCTGCAAAACAAAGAAGGCACGTCGGGGGTTGTTTCCCGATTAGTCCCTCCGACGCTCAAGTTAGGTTTCTGGTGAAGGTAGGGTTGCCGTAAAACTGAGAGAGCTAGGTTATGAATTGCGTACCTTTGTTATGATAGAATAATACCTTATATAGTGCATGTGCTAGGTTTACGAGTTCACGTCTGCATGGGACTCTCTCACATGCGGACGGGCTTAGGAGAGCATGGATTGGGCCTGAGCTTGACATAGCC
Organism: Erythroxylum cassinoides; assembly: GCA_027478405.1. Taxonomy (NCBI): domain Eukaryota; kingdom Viridiplantae; phylum Streptophyta; class Magnoliopsida; order Malpighiales; family Erythroxylaceae; genus Erythroxylum; species Erythroxylum cassinoides. The sequence continues at coordinate 9,661 of JANIPM010410468.1, read as the reverse complement.
ATTAGGTAGGAGATTGGTCTTTGAAGAATGGATCGATCGGCCCACGGGTCGTGATAACTGAGTCCGGGCCCAACACGGCCGACCCGACCACAAGTGTTAAATTTTAAAAGAGATTTTAAGATTCTAAGGATGGAAGAAAAAGAAACTTTACAAGAGTTTTCTGACAGGCTAATGATGGTGGTAAATAAAATTAGATTGATGGCAGAAGAGCTACCTGATAGCAAAATCGTAGAGAAAGTGCTTGTAAGCTTGCTGAAAGATTTGAGGCAAAAAATTTATCTCTAGAGAATTCAAAAGATATCAATCAAATTATCTTGCCTAAATTAATCAATGCTCTGCATGCTCATGAGCAAAGAAGGATGCTGAGAAAAGAAGGAATTCAACCGGTAGTTGAGAGGGTTTATCTAGCAAAAGCCTCATCTTTAAAAGGACAAACTCAATCTCAACGTGATATTTGCAAGAAAACTGGTCATGATGAAGATAATTGTTGGCACAAGGGAAAGGCTCAAAATTTCAAGTGTAAGAAGTATGGGTATGTACAGAGAAATTGCAAAACTAAAGAAAGTGTCAATTTGGCACATGTTGCTAAAGAAAAAGAAATATTTTTTTAATATTAGTGAGAAGTGTACTAAGAAGTAGCTTTTGGAGATAAGTGCTCCAACCATTGAAGGGCGATGGGAAGTACATCATTAGAATCAAGAAGTCTTACAACTTTGAATCGAGAGGGAATGACGTTAGAGAATGGTTTAAAGTTATTAAAAATGTGGTCGTATTTTTTCTGAGTTATCCAAGTTTGTTTAGAACGTCATTTATCTTAGGTGTTTAAACTTTTAAACTTTTGATTTGTTTGATTAATCTTTACCGAGACATTAGTTAAGTTTGTTATTTCATTGCCTATATATTTAGACCTTCAATGTCAATGTAAAGTGTACCCATAAATACATTGGCTCTTATATTATCTTTTTTCCACTCTTTTTTTTTGGGTTAATTTCTGGTTCTAAAACCCATCATATTCGAGCATCAGATGGGAAGATATTTGAGTTATTATCATGTTGGTAACCTTTTGATCATTGATTCAAGTGCAGCATAATTGTTCAAAAAAATTGATGTTGGTGTACTAGAGATAGTGGATTATCATGGTATATGTCTATCCTCAAAAGTTAGCTTTCATCTCATTTTAAGAGTTGGTGATTTTCAGTTGAAATGCCCTTTTAACTTGGAAAACGTTTAGATGAAAGACATTTATTCCCTTCCTATAGAGCCTTATGCTAATTTATTCTCTAGATTTGACACTTATCATTGCCAGTGAGCTATCTTAAAGAAGAAAAATAGTTAATAGAATAATCTCTGACTTGAAAGGAACTTCTACTGGTCTGTTTTTAATATTTGTTTTAGCACTTGGAGCAATCTTTGCAGTCACAGATTCGTTTGTGTCTTGTAGGTATGCATTTGTTCAGAGACTTCACTTGTTAGGCTGAGAACAAAATAAACTTAAATTTATTTTGTTGCTGAGTTTTATACTCGAAATGCCAGATCCTTAACCAGGAAAAAAATGCCTTTACAGATACTGTATAGTCTTTGGAGAAGGTGTGTTCTATGATGCTACAGTTGTGTTGTTCAATGTCATCCAACGGTTTGACCTCTCTTCTATCACCTCAAGCATAGCAATTCAGTTGTTGATGAACTTCCTGTACCTGTTCATGACAAGCACGTTGCTGGGAGCGATGGTGAGTTTCATTCCCTTCCTCTCCAAAACTCCCATCGGCAATGCCTTCTCAGTGTTTGTTCACAGTTTTTTCCTACTTTCACGTGTACCCTACTACTGGTTCTTGTTGAATATGCAATTTTAGGCTTTATATTTACTTGTAAAGTCCATATTTCACCATAAAATGGCTATTTAAGCTTGCTCAAACTAGACATTCAAAGCCAACAATTCCAACTTCTGACATTTAGATTTAGCCGTTAGCATCTTTAAGAAATTTAGAGTTACTGTCAACTTAAAATTCAAGTTAGTGATTGACAATTCTGGAGTTGGGAGTTCTAGAGATGAAGTGCTTTGGAACTGTCTTGATTGTCTTCTTCGTCAAGCTTTATTCTTATTAATTAAAGTATCTTTAACTTTGCTAAAGCACCCAATACATATATATGTTACAATTACAGTTACATCTAGGGAGTCCACTTATATGGAAGATCTACATTATGGGTCTAGTGATAAAATATACTCGTGAGTTTTGATACCACACTTTAATCCAAAACCTTAAAACATTATATTTATGAGTCTTTTCTACTTATATGTCCTTCACTAACTCCATCTCTTTCTAATGTGAGATTTCTACTCACACTTAACATCTCAATAATTACTTTTTGTTTTATTCTCAGATAATTAGATTGTTGAGTGCTTACATGATAAAGTTATTATAATTAATAGTTTCAATGAATATTTTGTGAGATTATTTTCCTCTTCCATCACCCTCTTTTTTCATTTCCCAATTGAAAACAAACAAATTTAATTATCTATAATTTCAGGCACTTTCTATCGATCGTGAAGTTGCTCTTATGATTCTCATGACTTATCATTCGTATATAACGAGAGGTATGAATCTTTTTGATTCATCAAGCGCTCTACGATTTTGAATTTAATCCATTGCTAATTATGTTCTTGGACAACTTACTTGTAATTCAGATAATCTAAGTCGAATTCTCACAGTTTTCTTCTGCGTTATCGCAATGTCACACTACACCTGGCACACTATAACTGAGAGTCCAGGAGTCACTACCATTTATGCTACACCTATATATAAATTGTTTTGGAAGATCACATACATTATGCTTCACATACTTATCTTCCTCCAATTTGTGGAATTTAGATGTAATTTTAATAAATTTCCACTGCTTTACTTATTTTTCTTTTTGTTCCTATTTGTATTATAATTTAAATTTAATACTTTTTGCTCATATTACGTAATTGATAAAGACACAATTATTAACTAATTATGTTATGAATGGTAAAGTTATGTGATGTTTGCTTTAATTAAAACTTATTGTTTTAATACTTACAATAATTTTAGTATATTTTAACTAAGCTTTTTGAATTATTACAGATTCATCAACATGAACAAACCTAGCTAATCTTTCCTGTTATGTTTTTTTTTGTAATCTCACATTTATAATTTGTAAACTAGTCTTTGTGTTTATTATTTTATTTATAATAATTGTTAAAGTTGTTATTGAAATCTTGTATGAAGAATATTATTTTTGTTGATTTAATTTAATGGTATTTTACTTTTTACATACAATACTTCAAATTATCTATTATTTTTATACAATTTTTACGTATAATAAATTTGCAATAAAAATATCGATACATTGTATACAATAATATGGATTAAATTTGTGACAAATAATTTGTTCCAAAATTTTATAACCTTTGGTTAAAACATAGATAAAAAATTTAGCTACATTTTATAAAATGTAACTAAAAACATTTGACTATATTTATGAAATTGTATCAAAAAAAAACTTTCGCTATGTTTCAAAAAATGTAATTAATTATATTTATTTATATTTCTAAAAACGTGGCTAAAAACTTTTGGCTAAAATATCGAAAACGTAGCTAATAGTTTTTGGCTACAAAAAAGAAATGTAGCCAAATCTATTGGTGATGATTCCTCAAACAGTGCCTATAATTTTCAGCTTTGGAGATTTGGCAATATTTTTGGCAACAAGATCAAAACATAGCTTAAAAAATGTAGGAGACGTTTTTTACACCTTTAGCTATGAAATTCAGCTTTGTTGTATGTGGTGGTAGATGTGGCGTACCAAAGAAAATCTCCAGATAATACATGCATGGAAGCCACCATGCTCGGAGGTTCGGCTGCTTCAAGAGGATCATGCCCATGATCCTGGAAGGGTGTTGGTAATTTGCATGCTTCTCAACCGTACTACTGGTTTGGAGGTATTACTTTTTATGCTTTCATTTCATAGCTCATGGTCTTTATTGTCTTATTTTTCATGCTGGTCAACGTGGTTGTGACTCCTTGATGTAAATGTAAATATCAAGTCCCTTACTTGCTCTTTGTGGTGATAAAATGTGTAGTTAGATGGCAAAACAATTCCATATTTTGTTAGGTCTTACTGGAAAAAAAGTTTGAGGATTACATCAGCTATAATCTCAAGGTTCTTGTGATTCACTCCATATTTGATTGATCTAGAGTAACTCAAATGCAATATGCTTTGTTCTTGTATCAATTTAATGTGTGTGGTGAAGGAAAGCGCATCTCCCTGCAGGCTGGAAGGGTGATAACAAACCTTTTTACTTTATGTCCAAATGCAAAGGCTGCTACTGAGGTTGTCACTGAGGACATAGAAAAAATTATACAACCTCTAGGTTTACAAAAGAAGAGGGTAGTAATGATGCAGAGGCTTTCATGGGAGTATTTGGGAAGACTGGACCCATGTTCCTCAACTGCATGGTATTGGAAAGTAAGTCCTCTGCTTAATCAAAACTTCACTTCCCAAAAACTGATGATTGATTCCTCATTCATTCATCCTCCAGGTATGCTGCTGATGCACACACAATTTTCTGTACAGGGAAATGGGACCTGGTGAGACCAACTGATCCCATGCTAAATTATTACAGGAAGTGCCTTTGCAGAATCAGGGGTAACTTTCAGTAGAGTTTTTTGAACTTTTGTTTCTTTCCCTATGAAAACCCACATCATTGAAGATTTTAAAAGTCATTACATCCAACAGAAACTAGCCATAGAAGAAAGCCTGGAATCACACAACTGAGCAAGCTAAAGATTTAGTCATGGTCGATATCAAGAACAACCTGATTACAAGTTTTGGGAAAGAAACGAAAATAAGATTCAAGACTTGATACTTTTCACGATTTTTACAACACAATACATCATCTGTTTTCAATTGTAAGAAGCGTTCTAATCATATATTTGTCATATACAAACGCATTATATTTCTATTTTGATCGAAGAAACGACCATTTGAATCCTAAATCTTGCTTCAAGGTCTCATAATTCAATTTTGTTTTCACCCAAGCTGCTGGGGACGACTCGTCCAGCTTTTGGAATTCCATTTCTTCCATCATCCTGTCTACGAACGGCTCTATCTTAATGCACCCAACTACTTTGCAATAAATCAATTGTCGGAATTGATCAATAATGTCCGTTAAATCCATCCGGAACTTATGCAAGTTTTGGAGACGTAGTATCCTCAAGTCCCCTGGACCAAGATATAGATGGGATAGATTTGCATCTATGATATAGAGCTTCTTAAGCTTTTCAGGCATCACCCGAATGTGAATCTTGTCAGTTGGAATTCTACGGAGGTCAAGTTTCTCCAGACCTGGGGGAAGCCATTGCACGCTACTATCCAGTCCCTTAATTCCATCAACCCATGATATTCTAAGTATTTTTAGAGATGGAAAACCCTTCAGAGCAAGCAGATGTTCAGGTTTTCTCTTGCTAATGATGACGCTCAGTTTCTTCAACTTCTTCAATTCTACTAAATCATCAAGTTTACATACCGAACTACCTTCATAGCGATCACCTGTAACAAACCCCTTTAGGACTTGGAGCGCCGTGAGTTGGTTGAGCCCCTTGGGCATGAATTTCAGACCTTGGCACCCGGAAATATCCAAGTGCGTTAGGTCTTTGAGCGACCCTATGTCGTTTGGAAGTGTTCCCAGAAGGTCACAGTCTTTAAGATTCAAAACGATAAGATTCTTAAGCTTCCTAGCAGCAACAGGAAGCTCACTCATCGTAAATCCTTCAAGGTTAAGAAACTTGAGATTTTTCAAATACTGGAGACCCTGTAGGAACTTATTGTCTTCTTTAACTTTCAAATGCCTGAGACCCGGCAGGAACTTAATCCCATCAGTGAGAGATTTACTACTTCTTAATCTGCTCACTTTATCATCTCTTCTCTGGAATGCTCGAATGTCCTCTTCTTTACCTTCCAATTCCCACCTTCCCAAACAAATGATTTCAACATTTCTTATGCTAGAGAACCATTGTGGTGTCAGGGCATGAGAGCCTCCGCTGACATAGAACAAAGCTAGCAACTTTTCGGGATTATCAAATTTCATTAGCTGCTCAGAATTACTTCCCTCTTTACTGCCCACCCCCTCTTCAGTGCCCCTCTCTGGAGTGCCAGCCACCTCTTCAGTGCCCCTCTCTGCAGTGCCCGCCGCCACTTCAGTGCCCGCCGCCTCTTTAGTGCCCGCCGCCTCTTTAGTGCCCGCCTCTTCAGTGTTCACCAAGCACGCCCTCTTGCTATATGAAAAATTCCCAGTTGGTCTCCAGGAGAAGTCAAAATCCATGAACCCTTTTCGCTCTGCAAGGTAAATAACAACATAACGAATCACTGGATCCATCTTAAACCCAACTACTTTCCCCTCCACCATCGCAGGCTCTATAAAACCCGATTCACAGTAATAACTCAGCATCTCATCAGCATCAAATTCAGGGTCTTTAGACTGTAACAAATTCTCTCCAATCCACCAGTGCATTAGCACTTGCTTCCTCACAATAGAACCCTCCGGGAAAACTGAGAAGCAGAACAAATGACCCTGGGATGTATCATCGAGCAGCTTAAAACGTTCCTCAAACCCTTTTAAATACTGGATCTTGGACGAACTATACTGTTGGTAAGCAGGTTGTTTGAGGAGGTGGTCTATCAAGCTGGAAGCACTATCCACTCTAACATGCCCTTGTTTCTCAAAGCGGATGCCAGACTTGGAAGATATTGCATAAATCTCATCAATGGTGGCGATCAATTGACGAAGAAGGGCATCGTCACTCTGGGCATTAGTGGCCAGGTTTTGGGCTTCGGATTGAAGCTTCCTGAATAAGTGGACAACGGAGCCTTCGACTTCTCTGTCTCTGCTAAAGGCTTGGCTAACTCGATTCAGATCTTCATTCAACTTCTCCAGTTGCTTTCCAATATCTTTTTTTGCATTGCCAAGCTCCATAAGTTCCCCGTCTTTACTAGTTCCAGCGCCGTCTTCCCCACTGGTTGAAGGTATGTGGGGAGTCAAGTCAACACTCCCGTAAACAACACCCATAGAAATTCCAAGAGAGATGATATTGAGAATGTAGGACTCATCCTCAACCCGAAACATCGCGATAAGGCAGAAGAATGCAACAAGAGTCCAAGTATGTTGTTGAGAAGAAGTCTGGTTTAATTGCGACGAGGAATGGAAATGGAGATCTGAATCATCTTAAACTCCCGAGTCTTCGGTGACGGACACGTGAAGTCTTCGGAGTACAGACGTCAAATTTAACACTGTTTTCGATGCCTGTAATTAGTAAATTTTAAATTATTTTATTTCTGACCAAATAAGTTAGTGTTAATGATTCAGCACTCTCGTCCCTTAATCAGAGGTCTCGAATTCGAGTCCTGGGAATGAAAAAATCTATTTGGTCAACACTTTACCCCTTTCGAGCTGATATAATGTGAGCGGTGATTAGTTCGAGAATGGATGGCTTAAAGACGTCTTCCCATTGTTAATACCCTCTTAGAATATCTAGTGGATTAAAAAAAAAATATTTTTAGTTAATAGTAAAGAATCTGTTTCAAATGACACATAAAAAGGATGGTTATGTGAACATATTTTATTTGTATGCAGAGGCTTTCACAGGAGTATTGGGGAAAGACTGAATCCATGTTACTCAGCTACATGGTATTGGAAAGTAATCAAAACTTCACTTCCCAAAACTGATGATTGATTCATCATTCATTCATCCTCCAGGTATGCTGCTGATGCACACGCAATATTCTGTACAGGGAACTGGGACCTGATGAGAACAACTGATCCCATGCCAAATTATTCCTGGAAATCCCTTTGCAGACTCAGGGGTAACTTGCAGTAGAGTTCTTTGATCTTCTGTTTCTGTCCCTGTGAAAACTCACTTTATTGGAAGATTTTGAAAGTCATTACATGCAACAGAAACTAGCCATAGAAGCAAGTCTGGAATCACACAACCGAGCTAGCTAAAGATTTAGTCATGGTCTATGTCAACGACATCCTGATTATAAGTTTTGGGAAAGAAACGAAAATAAGATTCCAGACTTGATTCTTTTCACGATTTTTCCAACACAACACATCATTTGTTTTCAATTCTAAGCAGCGTTCTAATCATATATTTGTCATATACAAACGCATTATATTTCTATTCTGATCGAAGAAACGACCATTTGAATCCTAAATCTTGCTTCAAGGTCTCATAATTCAATTTTGTTTTCACCCAAGCTGCTGGGGACGACTCGTCCAGCTTTTGGAATTCCATTTCTTCCATCATCCTGTCTACGAACGGCTCTATCTTAATGCACCCAACTACTTTGCAATAAATCAATTGTCGGAATTGATCAATAATGTCCGTTAAATCCATCCGGAACTTATGCAAGTTTTGGAGACGTAGTATCCTCAAGTCCCCTGGACCAAGATATAGATGGGATAGATTTGCATCTATGATATAGAGCTTCTTAAGCTTTTCAGGCATCACCCGAATGTGAATCTTGTCAGTTGGAATTCTACGGAGGTCAAGTTTCTCCAGACCTGGGGGAAGCCATTGCACGCTACTATCCAGTCCCTTAATTCCATCAACCCATGATATTCTAAGTATTTTTAGAGATGGAAAACCCTTCAGAGCAAGCAGATGTTCAGGTTTTCTCTTGCTAATGATGACGCTCAGTTTCTTCAACTTCTTCAATTCTACTAAATCATCAAGTTTACATACCGATCCACCTTCATAGCGATCACCTGTAACAAACCCCTTTAGGACTTGCAGCGCCGTGAGTTGGTTGAGCCCCTTGGGCATGAATTTCAGACCTTGGCACCCGGAAATATCCAGGTGCGTTAGGTCTTTGAGCGACCCTATGTCGTTTGGAAGTGTTCCCAAAAGGTCGCAGTCTTTAAGATTCAAAACGATAAGCTTCTGAAGCTTCCTAGCAGCAACAGGAAGCTCACTCATCGTACGGAATCCTTCAAGGCTAAGAAACTTGAGAATTTTCAAGTACTGGAGACCCTGCAGGAACTTGATTGACGGCCCAAAAGTGGAAGATTCAGTACTTCTTGGTCCTCGCACTTTATCATCGAGAGGTATTGACTTGTGGCAATGGGTTGAAGGTGAAAAACAAATGCCACCTCTAGTAAATAACCCAACCCTCAATTAAATTAGAGCTCATGAAGATGAAGGAGTTAAAGCTCCAACAACCTTATTTCAAATTTATGCTACTGTCTCTGAATTAATTTTTCCAAGAATTATGGATTGTGAAATATCTAGGGAACTCTATCATGGCAACGATAGAATAAGGAGGATGCAAGTGTTAAACTTTAAAAGAGATTTCGAGATTCTAAGGATAGAAGAAAAGGAGACTTTACCAGAATTTTCTAACAGGCTAATGATGGTGGTAAATAAAATTAGATTGATGGGAGAAGATCTACTTAATAGCAGAATCGTAGAGAAAGTGCTTATAAGCTTGCTGAAAGATTTGAGGGGAAATTTTCATCTCTAGAGAATTCAAAAGATATCAGTCAAATTATTTCGCCTGAATTAATCAATGCTCTACATACTCATGAGCAAAGAAGGATGTTGAGAAAAGAAGGACAAACTCAATCTCAATGTGATATTTGTTAGAAAAC
>JANIPM010410405.1:0-12423 GCA_027478405.1 Erythroxylum cassinoides | reverse complement strand
GATAGAGTTACTGGAAGATTATGATGTACAAATGAGTATTTCCTAGTAAAGCCAATGTTGTAATATGATGTATTGAATAGAAAATTCAATAGCAGTGTATCACAAATTTAGATGTTGAGGTTACCGATCTAGTGCCATAAAAATAATAAAATGTCGAGTTGAATTTTAGGCAATTCAAGTTACTATTAGCTACTGAAATTTAAGATCAATTTTGCATGAAAGAATTAACAAAGCCCAAAAACTGAGGATTCAGGATTGTGAATCTTATAAAAGAATTGAAAATGAAACTATAATAGGAGTTAAATGATTCAAGAATGTTAAATGAGTTAAGTGGATCAACATTGCAGTTATGGAATATAGTGAGATAAACATAAGAGTTGAGTGTATTAACACTAAAGAGATGTGAAATATCAAGCGAAAGATGAAATACTTCTAAGAGTATCACGTTGTCAAGGTGTGCTTAGATAGAAATAAAGGTGTGCTTAGATTAGGAAAAAGGATATACTAAGATCGAATTGTATGAGTCCACATGAAGTTATTGAGAACATAGGACCAGTAACTTATGAGTTGTATTATCAATAGAGATGTCTCAAATTTATAATGAGTGATATGTGAGTATGCTAAGAAATATTAATATGATCTGAGAAAGATGTATTGTCGGTACATGAAGTTAAAAAAATTGTGAGTAATTGGAAATACAATGAGGAACCAATTAAGAAAGTGAATATCTAAATAAGTGATTGAAAGACCGAGTGATTATATTGACTATAGTCAAGTGGAGGAAAATGTTCGAGTGATGACAGTTAAATGGGAAACGGAGAAGCATATGAGGAAATAATACCCCTACCTTATTGATAAATCAGATATTAATTTCAAGGATGAAATTTATTAAGGAGGGGAGAAATGTAACATCCCGTTCTCATACTAAGGGTTAGAATCCTAAAATTCAGTACATATAAGCTCAAAGAGAGATTAAGAAAATGCATTTTATGAACATGCATATTGTTAGCATACATATACGTGAATTTGAATTTTTGCTCACATTAAAGTGATTGTACATGCATTCATTGACATTCCGAGTATAATTGACTTATATGTGAAAGGTGATTTTATTGAGAATTGTGGTTTACATGTACTAAAAATTTAATTGGAAAGTGTATTTAGTGATTTTGAATTTTGGTGAATTTTAGGAATAAATTATGAAAATGTTGAATATTTTTGAACTAGGAAAAATGTCGTTTGGCAAATAAATTGATAAATGGAAATAGAAATGAGTTAAATGATATTAAAGAAATTTTTGGAGATGATTTTAGAATTTATGAGAAAATGATTTTGAAAATTTGGAGACAATTATAGTAAAAAAAAATTGGAGATGATTGAACTAGTTAAAGGAGAAACTAGTTAAAGCCTTAGAAATTAGACAAGTGTCCAAGTTTTAAACCCACGATCCTTTTTAACTTGAAAGACCAAACTAATTGTTTTAACTTTGTCTTGTTCTTCTTCTTCATGACTTCTTCATTTTTTATAAACTTCATTATTTCCAGAAATTGTCTTACACTTACCATGCAAATCTTGCTTTCATTTCTCTCTTGTTATTTATTTTTGTTACCTCCTTCATTGTCACTAAAATACCTAACCCCATACCACCTTCAAGATCATGTATGTGGATGCAAGAAGAGTTAGGGCTTCTTGAGATTTTGAAGATTTTGGAGTTTTAATAAGTAAGTGTCTTGTTAATCCTTTAGAGTTGTTGGTTTATGAAATAAAAATGGTGATTTATTGATATTTCATATTCATGAGAAAATAGACATTTTTCATGTTCGTGGTGAATATAAGAAGAAAATTTGGATGTATTGATTTTTCAGATTTGATAGTCAAAATGTTATAAGAGGTTGTAGAAATGATTTTTGGAGTTGAAAGATCAACTAAAATGTGTATGAGATTAATCCAGAAAATTCGTGAAAAATGAATATGTAACTGCTCTGTTTATGTTGATGTCTTCACTGTATATATATATGTGTGTGTAAGTTTTGGAGTGTTTTTAGAGATGATTAAAAATAAATTTAGAGTTAAGAGATAGGTGTATGGTGATGTCTGGAGATGAGAAAGAATGATTAAAAATGATAGTTAGAGGAAGAAAATGAAGTGAATGCAAAAAAAATGAAAATGCAGAAAAATGAAAGTGAAGAAATGCAGAAAACGTGAAGAATATGCGAGAGTGTGATTTTCTATTTTTGATGATTATGAAAAAAGATAGATTTCGATTTGGTTGTGATAAGTTGAGCTGAAATGAAATGGGAATGAAGAGGAAATATTGAGGAAATAAGCTAGGAGTGATAGAGTAAGCAAAAGAGATGAATTAAGATGAAAATGATGATGAAGTGTGTTGGACATGTACAGATGTAGGGTTTCTGCTGAACATGCAGCTATATTTTTGACATATCTTGATCTATAGACATCCAAATTGGATGATTTTAAGTTCATATTAAACTAAAAACGTATGGCTATATTTTTAATGGAAAAACTGAAATTGAATATTGTCCATAAAAGTTTCAAAAGCTACCTCGAATTTGAGTTTGTGGATTCTGTCACGATTTGGAATAGTCTGTAGTGTTTTTAGTATAACTTGTCAAATATCTAACCAAATTGCATGAAATTGGTTTCATTTGAAACTTAAGACATAAAGTAACAATGTTTTAGAAATTTTTTTTGCTAAATCCTTTATTGTCCTTGTCAAACTTTCTATGAAAGATTGACCTGAAGGTGTGTTTTGAGAAGAGGAGACTTGGCAGTACTTGAATTTGGAGAAGAAAAGAGGGGTTGCGCAATCCTACTTGTGCATGATCGTGACATTTTGAAGAAGTATGGAAAATTACAATCTTGCACAAGCACGATCGTGACTTTTTTTAATCAACTTGAATCTCACTATCGTGACCTTGAATGCTTACTGAAGGGGGCTAATGTGAACATCCTTTGATCTTTTGGCCATAACTTCTTCTCCCAACCTCCAAATAACATAATACTTAAACCATTGGACTCTTAACACATTGATATTTATCTGTACCAAAAATTATAACCATCTGAAATCATTATGGAGAGATTAATTGATTTAATTGGGATGAAAATGATGAACAGCCTGGAACTTCATCACTGGAGTATTATCACTAAACATGCTTCGGTATTTTAGGCATAACGTGTTATGTAGTTATCCAAATGAAATGATTCTTAATTTAGATTAAAAACAAGACAAAGGGATACAATTTCTATGAAGAAATAGAATTCCAATTCTGTCTCCAGAGCTCCATAATCTGACTTGAATTTGAGTACAGAATACTGTTACAGTTTATTAATAGTCGGAATTATTTGGAGTATAACTTGTGGAATACTGAACCAAATTGAATTATCGTGGTGTCATTAGAAACTTAAGATAATAGGAACATTTTTATAGAAGAAAATGTTGCCAAATTACTTCATTTACCTGATCACAATGATCATGAAAAATTGACCCAAAAGTCTGGAATTTTGGAGGTGATATAGGACTAAAATGAGAATTTGAAAAATGTTTGATCTTGTAATGTTGGAATAGAATTAATGAATGAATTGTTGATATCAAATTACAAAAAGCATGAGTTTAATAAGAATAAAGATATTCATATGATTGAAGTTATGATTCAAGAAGAGGAGTAAAGTGTATTTAGTAAAAATGATTGAGAAATGGGTTATTATGAGAGCAAATAATGCCAAAAATAAAATGACGAGTAATTGAGTTATAAACTGAGAATGTGGATAAAATGTGAAATTTGATAATATACCTGGGATTGTCATTGAACATGCATTGTACATAATCCATATACACACGTGTGCATAAATGAATGCTTATAATTGTCCAAAGTTATTAATGTGTATATGCAATGTGTGTATTGCATAATTTTGATGTGCAGGGTAAATATCCATATTCAAACGTTTCTAGATCATAGAAGCTAATGCTAATCTGGAGCGTACTGTTGGTCAACCTAAATGGTCTCATTTCATTATTTGTTCTTAATTTCAATTTCTTCATTGAATGACTACAGTTATGATTATTATGTAATGTGAATAGAATTTATATGATGTGATTTGCTTATGTTGATGCCGGACAATGAAGGTCCAAGACTTGATGCATAAATGTGATATTGAAGTGCTACTTGTATGTGAATGAGAAGAAATAAGTGTTTCTTAACATTTATATTAAATGATGGACCACGGTCTGATAATAAATGTATTCTGAATGTGAATATGCATATGAATAAGAAAAGTGATTCTCAACTTAATTGTTGGATGCCAGACTAAGGTCCGATGATGAATATGAAAGTGACTGGTTGAAAATATGTGATTGATGCACTTTATTACATGAATGCATGAAACATAAAGGTAGTTGTGACTGGAGTAGCCACTGAAAAAGAGTTTAAAGCTCATATTGTGAAGAAGAGCTTCAAGCTCAGAAAGTGTATAAGAGCCGAAGGCTTACTATGTAAAATGAGTCCGGTATCTCCGACAGATACGGGACAATCACCTATGAGCTCAGTATCCATAATAGATACGGGACAGTTATCAATGAGCCTGGTATCCACAATAGATACAGGACAGTTATAGACACTCGGTCACAACAAAATAATAAATGAAAGTGAGTCTCACATGCATTGCATATAAAATTGATATATATGTTTCAAATGAACAAAATGAACTATGTGACTGCTCTGAATGTGAATTGTGAAATAAATGATCAAAATGATATGTGATGCTATTTGATTATGATTGAAATGATGTGAATTAAGTAATTGGATGATCTATATGTGTTTTGTGATTAAGTGAGCCATCGAGGATGGTCACTTACTGAGTTCCCAAAACTCACCTAAAATTTGCAATATTTTTCAGGCTTAGAAGAATTACCCCGTTAGGCAAACAGGAATATAGTCACTACATTCAATTAAGAAGTAGAGGTCAGGATCAGTTTACATCTGTATTTGTATTTTGTATTTTTGTATCAAATTGAGTCTTCCGCAATTATTGTAAGATGTATATTTGAATATTCTGTTTTGTAATAACCTTTCAAAGTTAAAAGGTTTGTAAATGAGGATGATCTTGAGTGTAATAATAATAAATGTGATTTTGATGTTATGAAAGAAAAGAATGGGCCTAAAATTGATTATTGATTTCTGCGTATGTTTATGAAAATTATTGTTTAAAAAAATTATACTGAGTTTTCGAGAGTTTGACCGTTCTAGCATGCCACCCTTGCAGGGTACGTACTCGGGCTACACAGCCAGTGGTGGGTTGTTAGTAGATAAGGCTCCTGAACAAGCTAGACAATCAATTTCTAAAATGAATAAAAACTCATAACAATTTGGAACAAAAAATGAAGTTATCTATTCTAGGAGAATCAACAAACTTGATATGCAAGCTATTCAGGATCAACATAAGGAAAATTCTCAACAAGTTGCTCATTTAACTACTCTTGTTTATAAATTAATTGTAAGTTGTATCTTGCAAGCTCGTGCTCATCTAATTTGCATCAATTTTACTCATACTACTGATGCATGTCCTTTTTTGTAAGTTTAAGATGTGAATATTGTTAGTAGTTATTCTAGAAAGCCATATAAGAAATACAATCCTTTTTCAAATGCATATAATAAGGGGTGGAAGGACCATTCAAACCTTAGATATAGACCTCGGATAAACCCACCTACCTTTACTACTAATTCAAATAATTCGAGACCTTATTTTATACCCAACCCACCTCAAAATCAACCCTTGCCCTTTACTAAAAGACATAATGAAACAACTAGCAAATCAAATTAGGTAAGTACACGCTCAGGGGGTTGAATATTGAAGAAAATAGATGCACACTTACAGCATCTAGAAACTCAAATAAGACATATTTCTACTAGCTTGAGTAATGTAGAAACCTATCTATCTAAGAAACTTCTGACCCAACCTATCTTAAGCTCTAAAGAAAATGCCAATGCAATATTGCTTAGGAGTAGGAAGCAATTAGGAGAACCTAAAGGTAGGAAAAAGTTCATCAGGTAAAGGAATAGTTAGAAGTGAATCCTAGGATTGAAAAAGAAAGTAAGAAAGAGAAAATAAAGAGACATCAAAAGTTGATGTTACTAATGATTCATTAACTGACAAGTTTAAAAATGTTCCCCCTTTTCTTTTCAAGTTAGTGAAATAAAAAAAAAAGGATGCAGATCAAGAGATTTTTTTTACTTTTAAAAAGGTTGAGGTCAATTCCTCTCTTAGATGCCATCAAACAAGTCCTATAATATACGAAGTTCATAAAGGAACTATGCACCAATAAGAGGCACTTTAAGGTAAGTATAGAGGAGAATGTGTTAAATGTGATTAAAAAGAAGATGCCTATAAAATATAAGGACCCCAGTATCTTAACCATCCCTTGTAAGATGGTTAATACTCGTCTTGAAAGATATATGCCAGATTTAGGAGCTTACACAAAATTTATGTCGAGGTATATTTATGACTCTCTTAATCAAGGACCTAATTCATTTTGCTAATAGGTCAAATGTATATATTGATGTGTACTTAAAGATGTTTTGGTGTAGGTGAATAAGTTGGTTTTTTTATTCTTACATAAAGATGTTTTGTGTTGTAGATATAGGAGAACTTTTTTATTCATCGAAAAGAGGTGCCTTTGCTATTAGGAAGACCCTTTCATAAATATCAAGAAAGAAGATAGATGTTTACAAAGGTGACTTAACAATGGAATTTGACAGAGAGGTTATTAGGTTTAATATTTATGATGCTATGTGATACCCTTGTTATATCAATTATTTATGCTCTATTGACACTATAGATATTACCAATGATATTGTACAAATATTTGTTTCATCTGATATGATTGCAGATGACTATGTTGAACATTTAAAGGGAATGAATGGTATTGAAAAAGATACATTGATAAATGGCTCCTTGATGAAGAATCAATCAGTACTTTTTATTTCATTATCTTTTACTAGCTTCTAAATTGGTACCATCTATTATTCAAACACCTAAATTAGAACTGAAACCCCTTCCCTTTAATCTTAAATATGTTTTTCTAGGGGATGATAACACTCTATCTGTTATTATTTCAAGTGCTTTAACCCTATCATAAGAAGAGAGACTTTCGTAAATACTTAAAGACTATAAAGATTGTATAGGTTGGACCAAGGTTGATATAAATGGAATTATCACAACTTTGTGTATGTATAGGATCCTTATAGAAGAAAACACTAAACCCATTAGACAAGCTCAACATAAGTTAAACCCTCCCATGGAGGTTGTAAAAAAGGAACTAAAGTGGTTAGATACAAGCATAATATACACCATTTCTAACTTTAAATAAGTCAATACTATACATTTAGTACTAAAGAAGACAAGCATGACTGTAGTAGAAAGTAACAAAGTTAGACTTGTTCCTACATTTAAGTACCTTTGAATGTTAGATATTATGGTGGCTCCATCCTTATATTCCAACTCCAAATTAGCTTATGCTAGTGATATGAACCTACTCCATGAATTAGTATTTTCTACTTCCATAACTTTCCATGCTATTGGATACATGCCTCTATCTCCATCCCTTCTAGTGGTACTGATTAGTTGCCCTGAGAATTCAATCTTTAAGAAACAACCATCCTAAGTATGGGTCTCAAGTGTCTTCATCATTTTTTATAGCTCCAAAACAAATATATAACCTCTTAAATTACAACAACAAGATTTTTTATTCGTTGACAATTACAATTCCATTCTTGAACCAAGATTGGAGAGTTTTAACTTATAAATACAATCTCGTAGTTTTAAATATTTACAAGCATAGTTTAATGCTCTCTACTTCCTCATCTTACTCTTTATAGCCTTACATATAGTTGAATTCACAAATATATTCAAATTTCCTATGTTCTTTAATTCTCTTAGCTGTAGTTATGCTAGGCTTTTCTAGAATTTTATCTCTAAAGTGTCTATTTAAAAACTTGGATGATATCATTTTAGGTTAGTTTATTATGAAATGTATGTGCTTGGACCTATATAACTTGATTTTGAAATATTTATCTTTACTATTATATGCTAGAAACAATTTTAACCTACATCCTTTAATACAGCCCACTCTAATTCTCATAGACTCACTTTTTTCTAACATTAAACCAAATTTCTATTTAGTAATTAACAATAATATCTTTAAACTCTTTCGTATTGCCAAATTCCATACTCAGTGTCTAATATGACATTCCATAACCTGCTTAATGTCTAACACTTATAATAGGTTCTCACAATCCTCCTCTCCATTAGGGTACTCTTCATATTTATGAGACTTTTATAGTCACTAAAGTCAATCTCTATTAGTTGGCGGCCATCTGGAATTGACACATAAGTGAATCATATCCTCCTTCATCTTCAGCTTCATTATGCACAATATTTCCCTCAAAGCCTACATCCCCATCATTACTACTTCCTTCTTCAATAGCATCTACATTAACTTCATCTTACATAACATCCTCATTAGGGCCCTTATGCCTATTATTGCTTGTCATAGTCAAAACTTATAAAGCCATAATTAAAACATCAAGCTTATATATAACATGTCTTACTAGAACTTATTGACAACCTATTGGTATCCAAGTTCCTTCCACATCTTACAAATTTATCTATAAATAACAAAATTAAGATCAATTTTATTTGCTACCCAAAACTCGAGTTGAAGTTAGGGCGGAACCAAATTACTTAAGTCCACCACACATCCGCTTAGTTACGTGGAGTTCATAGAACCATTGAGCACTCCCACGATTATGGGGAGTCGAACTCATGATGTGGAGCTAAGCCTCAGGTCATACCTGAGCTCTGATGCCACTTTGCTACTCAAAACTCAAGTTGAAGGTAGGGCGGAACCAAATTACTTAAGTCCACACTCAACTTAGGATCTCACTTAAAGTATCCACCATATATAACTTTATGTTTCCATACCGAGTCATTATAGCCCTAAAAAATGAAAAGTAAATAAGACATCAATACTTTAGTGATACTACAAATTTAATGATAATTACAATAATCAACAAAAATGTAAAACAAAAATTTTGAAGATCTCAACATAAGTTGTGATTTGGATTAGATATTTAAATATGTTCATTTATTTAAATAAATTAAGACTTCTTTACTAAATGGATAATATACTCCTAGTATCTCTCAAAAAAAAATTTAAGTCCCTATGACTATTAAGGGTGAAATAGATTGTACCTCATATCAAACAATTAGTGATTCAGAATCAAATGTAACCCAAATAATTGTTTGAACATTTTTGTGTTTGACGATTTTGTTAGGTACAAATTGGTTGTATAAATTTAGACCTTATAAAGCTTATGCTTACTAAATCAAGTTATAATTATTGTAAAAAAAATACATCTAAGCTTGAAGCTAGCAATAAGTGGGATAAATCCTCATTAGGGGTAAACTATATTTCTAGACAGGTATATTTTAAAAGATAATTTTGGAACATTATACACAATGCACTCATTAGTCATTTTAGTGTCAATAAAGATGTTCAACAAATGAAAAGGTACAGGGTAGCTAGAAATCCATATGATTTGGAAAGATATCTGGAGGTTCTGCAAGTGGACCTAAAGTTGTGATGGTCGTAGTATTATGTCTTGTTACTCTTCTTATCAATAAAGAAGGTAAGATTTACATTTATTCATATCAAAACTTCTTTGAGAATGTAATTATATAATCTTAAAATTGGTAGTTAAGGACTTTTCCTCTTATATCATAATTCTTTTGCCTCTTGTTCTTATAGCTATTTTATGTTTGCACTTTCTAACATAATCCTAAAGCCTTTGGAATGAATATGTGTCTCTGGTGTTGCTTTCTTTTCTCTTTTTTTTGGTGTATCTTTGATACAAGCATTTGTACTTACAACTTATTCGATTATAATATAAAAAAAAGAGAATATACAACTTCTAAAATGTTAAGCAATATATTTATTCATTTTTCCTTCACTTGTGACTAACAAATATGAAGCCTAATACTTCTACCGACAAAATTAAAGAATGCACATGGATAATTCAACCTTTTTATATTCAGAACTAACCATATAAATGTACATAATTCATCCATAACATATAAACTAAGAAGGGGTCATAATGTCTCCTTAACCTTAACCTAGAAAATTGAAACCAAAATCAATTAAAATAACCAACACATGTTTGGAATTTAATAGACGAAGCAAAGACTAAGAGAAGAAATGATACCAAAACATACAAAGTAAAGGGACAATGAAATGTACTTTGACTAAAACAAATAGAGGAAACAAAACAATGAGGAATAGAAGCAATAGAGTAGATGATAACATTTGGGAATAGAAGATATAAAACTTGGGATTAGGGACTGGAAAATGATTAAGGGAACATAAGAGGAAACACTGTGACAAAGCCACAAAACTAGACGATAAGAATATGGAAAATTTCCAAAAGTTTTCATCTAGGTAGGAGTGATGAGGAATTGCAAATTATAGGAACTAGACAACAATGTCTAGAAAATTTTTCAAACATTGTCATCTAGACAAGAGGCAAGAACCGTATTTCTAGGCCCCTCTCCTTAGCTAGGATAAACATCAGGTAAGGGTAGCCATAAATAAATATTGAAAAGTTTAAAGTATATTATCTTAAGGGACGTATGATAAGGGTGTTAAGTTTGGGTTTAAATTTAATGTTTTCAAAATGTTATGATTCATTTTAAATCACTACAAGTTGGTATACAACAGAGCTACCATCGGTAATGATATTTACCGATGGAGATTTCTGTCGGCATGGACACAGTTGGTATATTTTACTAATGATACGAGGAGTTCCGTCGACAAATTTTACCGACGGTTTAATAAAACTGTCGGTGTAGTTGGTAGTAATATACCGATGGAAACTGTTGGTATATATGTCAATCCTTACCGACGATTTCTGTAATCAGTCAGTAACTTGAGACAACTCAAATGCCAACAGTAACATCAAACTGTCAGTAATTGTGAAGTAAATTAGCAACAGGACATTTCCGTCGCTAATTGTTGTCCTTCTTCAAATGTAACCTTGATTGCTTAATCCAAAGGTCGAAGTTGTATGCTCACTGAGGTCACCTTTAACTCTCTATAAATGTCTTGTTGAATGGCAATTGTTTTGAAAATCTCGACGTGAAATTTAATTTCAATGTCAACAATTATAAATTATCCTTACATAAATTTTGGATTTTCAACCCATGGAATTTGTTTAAACAGAAAATTAAATGATCATAAAAAGAAAAAAAGATTTCCTAACTGATAATTAAAACATTAAATAGTACATAAATTAATACCAAATTAATGACAACAACAATCATATTGTCCTAGTGAGCATGGCTGATGTGAGTCTCTATCCCTTGATCTCATTTGTTCCATGTCATTTTGGAGCTTACTTATTATGTCCATCAAAGTCTGAACTGTGATCTCAAGCTGATTGATACATTGCGTTGTCGGCTGTGAACTAGATGCTGTTATAGTGGACATAGAGGACTGTGAATAAAATCTATTGGCATATGAGCCTAGGCCAAAGATCCTTCCACAACTGTCCCTACCACCCACTGCTTCAAAATATGCCTGGGTCTCATCAACAGCTTGTTCATCCTATAACTGTTGCCCAGTTGTTTATTGTATTTGGTCTTATTAGGAGGCAATGCTTATATTATAATTAGTAAGTGATAAATATTAAGATTGAATATTAAACTATAAAATTCACATACATTTATTTCTCGACATCGGCTGTTAACGAATGTCACACCGTCATGTTTCTTAGTGTGAGTATGCAAAAACAACTGACGGGGTGTAGGCCTAACGCCCATAGACTTTTCTTGCATAAAAATGAAATGTTATAAGTTAAACTAGAATTTATAAAAAATTTGGCAGAGTTTCTTTTATTTTTATGATATTATCCCCTGTTTAAAAAAGCAAAGTACTCAACACAGCCATAAATGGCACCAACAAATTACTTCACACAGTCATGATCATTAGGCATACTACACATATATGTTCATCACAACATTCACACATCAATTTATATTGAAATATAGCAAAGTAAAAATTTAGAATATAAATGTAATATTTATATACTTACAAATCTCTCTGCATGCTTGCGGTGAGTAATTGATCCTCTCGTATGAACGAGAAGACTGTCTGCCCCTGATCTACCATTTCTGTTGGTGGAGTTATGGCCTGATATGAGCATTGCCTCAGGTGATCTCCAGTACTCCAACCAATGACTCCATGTGGACTCAAAAATGAAAGAGGGTCGTACACCAGCATTGTGTATCTGATTAATAAAGTCCCGATAACATGTACGAGCTCGTGACTCCCATACACTATATATTATGCCGTCG
>JANIPM010410387.1:0-12427 GCA_027478405.1 Erythroxylum cassinoides | reverse complement strand
AGACAATTTTCAAATTATCACAAAAAAACATAGCTAAAAGTTAGTTTTGTTGTAATGCTATAATAATTTTAGTAAAACACATTATTTGTAGAAAAATATTTAACATTAAAACTCGATAATGTATATATACTCAAAATCTTAGCAAATATAAAATATATAATTATGTATATATTTACATTTAAGTCACTTTTTTCAAAAGTTGATTTTTAGTTACAAAGGTATATATTATTATATAATATCAAATATACATGTATATTGTTATTATATTTTCTAATACAGAAAATACGATTTTGAAGATTATACAGTGCTTTAAAAAGCAAGGCTTCACGTATCCATTTATTTAATTTTTAGGTTTAAAAAGTTTTCCATTATTTATACACTTATTATGTATAAAAAATATTCAAAATGTAAGTGGGTTACTACTTTATTGATCTATTTAAAACACAATGTTATAAAAATATTAAATTATATAAGACATCTCAAATATTGATAATTGTTAGCAAGAAACTTAACCATCAAATTATCTATAGTACCTTTTTTTTAATAACAATTTCATTATGAAAAGTAATATCATGAATAAAAAAGTACTTGATATTAGTGTTTGCTCCTCTTGTAAAATATTTGATCTTTAGTCAAATAAACAACACTCTTAACTCTCACAATTAATAATTACATTTTTAAACAAATTCTAAAAAGTAAGCTTTTAAATCAAATAATTTCCTTTAAAATTTTTGCAATAACCATATACTAAGCCTTATTAATAGAGTGCAAATGTTATTTACAAAGTTGATTTTCAATTTTCTTTAGAATCACTAATAGAAATCATATAATTAGCAAGAGACCTCCTTTAATTAATATTACCTAAATAGTCTAAGTCACTATAACAAAGTAAATCTTTTTTGTTTCCTTTTGAACTCTAAGTGTGCACTTATATTGTCTTATAAGTGTCAAAAAATCTATTTCATGGTTTGTCAATGCTCCTTTTTGAGACTAAGCATATATTTATTATCAAAAAGTGAAACATCAAAATGAGCATATACTGTTGGCCTTTAATGGAACCTGAGAGGGAGGTGAATTGGTATTAGTAAATTTAAATAACTATTTCTTATCTAATGAATGTAAATGAATAATAATCTATATATATGGAAAAATTGTTAAAGTAAATCTATAAATCAATCAAATTTAAAGAGTATAAGGAAGAAGAAACTTAAAATAATTTATAGTAGTTTGATAAAAAAATTATTGCCTACATATACTCTCCAAGATACTTGTTGGAATTTTCACTAAGTCTTTCCATAAAGTAAAGAGGAATCTTCTTATAACAATCTTAGTTTTCACGAGTAAAGAGCAAATTTTCTTATATTCTTTCTCCAAAAGGTAAAGAATAACCTCACACCTTACTTAATCACTTTAAGAAGCTTAAAGGCTTATTCACTTTAAAATGCAACAGTATTTGCATATAATGTAAAATTCTTTTAAATATGTTTATATGATACCCAAATATTTTTGTATATAAGATAATGAAAAAATATATTTATAGGGTTTAGGGGTCAAACTAGTCATTGACATTGACTAATTGCTTTGTTAGTCAACTAGTATAGTATATAGGTCGACCGATGTGTATTGGATGTATAGATTTGCTAGTTGTTAGGCCATTGTTTGATCAATATGTCAATCAATAGTTTTACGAACTCTTGACACATCAATTTTGACAACTTTAACCTATATTGATCAACCACTAACATATATGGATTGACTAATACACTTAGAATTATGATTACAATACCTTTAATTGGTCAAACTTAATCTTCCTAATGCATAATTGATTTAAACACTTCTCTAAATGTTTCCTAATGTATGTCTTAAAGACCAAAAGGATTTTTTGTAAGGCCTCAACATATACCTTGGAAGTATTATAACATGTCTAGGGGCTATTAATAAGTGAACATAATGATTATAACCCTCGAAATAATTAACCAAATTGCATGAAATTTATTACATTAGAAAATTAAAACATAAGGGAATAAAATTAATTGATAATATTGTAGGCCAATGTGGGAAGTAAGGGAAGAACAAGGACCAATATGCAATTTTTCTAAAGATAACACATGGACCAATTAGATTAAGGCATGTGTGACCAATAATAATAAAACATGTGTGTCCAATAGGAATTAAGCATATGTGTGAGTCTTGAAAGTTTTGGAATGGGGATATGAAGAGGGAAGATGCATGACATTTTGGGGGTTCTAAGTTCAGATTTTTCTCCTGTCCATTTCACCTTCTTTATCCCATCATTTTTCATGTAAGAAATCAAGCCAATCTTAGATGGAAATCAAGGTAAAAGTTAGGGATTTTCTCTTCACCTTTATCTCTTCTTACTTTGCTTATGAAGGAATGAAATTATAAGGATGGAAGTAGGATTGAGAGGCATATTTTTTGTGTTTTTGGTTGGTGAGTCAAGCAAAGCCAAAGAAGAAGGGAAGGAAAGGCAATAGAAGACCTACTTTGTCAATTATCAGGTTTGGGACTTCACTTAGTTGATTTCTATATTTGTGTATGGTTGAATGGATATAAAGATTCATTTGGATGTGTAATGGTTTATGGGATGTTGCTTTGGTGTTATTTTGGTGTTATCTTGCATAGAAGGTTGAATATGACAAGAGAGTATAGTGAGTGGAATTCTATGTAGGGTTTGTTTGAGTTAGTCACATTGTTTGAGTCATAACTCGGCCTACTTCAAATTGTGTGATTTCAGTTTAATATGAAACCTAATACATAGAGCTAAATATCTTTAGAAGGAACTCTAACTTAATTCTGGCTTTATGACCTAGGAAATTGATATAAAAAATGGTGACCTGATGCTGCCCTTGTTTTGGAGCAGCCTGTGATATTTGCTTATATCTCATGATTAGAAGTCCAAATGGTCTGATTGTTAGTTCTATAGAAACTATATACATAGAGAAAAAATGTCTAGAAGACCTCGAAATCCATTTCTAACTTTTTCTATATGCATATTAAGGAACAAGTTGTGATATGAATGGAGTGACTGTCTGTCACGTCCATGACATTATTTTTGTTTCTGATTTTTACCGAATCTTGTCTAAATCCTTTTTAATGTGTATGAAACCTTTCAAACACCTAAAACTAAATTAAATAGGAATTACCATATGTGAATTGGGTGATTGAATATTAGAATTTAAGATTGAGCATAATGCTTTCCAAACAAAACTTACATGTACATAAATGATTTGCTTGCGTATGTAATGCTCATATGTGTATAGTATAATTATACAAGTGTGATTTTGATACCCTTATAATGGTGATTAGTTATGAATTTCATGTATGAACAGAGATATAGATTTTATGACTTGAAATGTATATCATATGATTTGTTAATATATGAATTTGAAATCTGCAAATGGTTAAAGGAAATGTTATAATGCCTACTCTATTGTCTTGGTTGTGGATAGATGGGCATGCTTATAGGGTTATAGTGTAGCTGCTACAATTTGAAATTACCAATGTCCACAGTTTAATACCTTCAGGTATCCATAATTTGATATCTTTAGATATCCATAGCACCCATTATCCACGCTTACAGAAAATGTGCAAGCTTAACACAGAAAGGAAACTTAACAGTCATAAATAAGAAATGCAACATGACAACATGAATAAATGGTATTGATGGGCACTTGTATTGATTGTAATGATGTGAAATTATATTGATAATTTGTATCAATGAGCATTGAATATCAATATTTGGCATACAAATGTGCATTTTCGGTATATGGATAATATGTTACATTATGTACTCTGCTTAAGCAAGCCATCATTGTTTACATGAGCATTGAATATTAATGTTTGGTTCATGAAGGTGAATTTATGGTATATGAGTTGTGATATTTCTGAATGTGTGTGTGCTTGGCAGATGACTACTGTTAGTAGTCATCCAAACTAAGTGTCCCAACTAAGCTTTCAAGCTTAGTATGGGTGTTAATCTATGTAGGTCCAAGTCATAGAAGTGAGGTACAGAGAACATTTGTAGGGACCAAAGCCAACAGCTAGGAGTAAAAGTACCTTTGGATATGTCTTTCGATTAAAGAATGGTTGTATATGTAGTAAAGGAAATTGTATGTTTTCTTTTTGGATTATCATGTCAATGTAAAAATGTAATACTACTTTTCAATGATAATGTTAAATGATATGAAATTTTGTAATATGTACATGTACAACATTGAATAGAATTGTATGACTTGAATGTATGTATAGGAATTTTGGGTGCCATGTATGGGGGTGGTTGTAGGTTTCCATATAAGGGGTGTTAAATTTTCCTTTCAATTAAAACTTTAGTTGATCATAATGATTGAAAAACCTTATGCATAGGTTAAAATAATGATGTGTTTATACAAGATGAGCCTTTCAAGTGTCAAGTGACCAAGTAAGAAGTATAATTGACATCACTTATTTATTTAAAACTTTGTTGCACCATATTCTTCCTTGGTCTTGATTTTGTTCTTCATTTGAATAAGTTGAACTCCAACTTTTCTCTAGCGTCTTTATAAGATGTATCTTAAGATATACAAGATCACCATTACTTTCATAGCTCTTATAAAAACAACCTTATTAGTAGTTATTATATTTTGTAATCATTAAAACATAGAATTTAACCTCAACACATAATGTACCATACATAATGCTACCAATTTTATACAGGATAGAAAAAGGGACATGTAATCAATAACATAATCTTTCTATGGTAAGTAAGAAATTGAAAGCCTAATATAAGTTGCAATTATAGTACTAAATAATTTGGTATTTAATATGCCAAATCTCTCAAAAAACTTTTTGAATATAACTCTTAATTGGGATAAAATATCCCTTTTCTTTCTATCTTAAAGGATCTTTGTATTAATAATTTTCGTTATAAATCCTAAATCTTTTATTTCAAACTTAATACTCAATAAGGAATTTAATTTGTTAAATTTTAAACATATTTTTAGCAACAACAAGCATGCCATCTGTATATAATTACGAATAATTGAATGACTTATCAAGAAGTCTCTTATACTAAACTCAACTGTCATACTTTCTTTTTTTATAAATTGAAGAATTTCATTAACCGAGGCTGAACTTTAGACAATATTACAATGGACAGTCACAAATATCCTTTGCTTCTTATAGCTACAACTATTAGAATACAAAAAGAGGAGAGGATTATTTATAAAAGAAACAACAATGAGCTACAAGTACCAATTTACTCTTATGCGTGAGCTTAACCCTTTATAAGCTTTATTTTCCTTTAGAATTTCCCTAATCTAGTAGGCAATATTGTGAGTTATATGCTTGTCCTATAATGTTCCTATATGAATTCCATAGTTTCTTTATCTTTAAATCAAGTATATGCTACAATTAAAGGTTATTATAAGGAAAGCATTATCCCCTTTCATCTTCTTAGTTGTATCATTTGACCATTTTAATATATCCAATCATTCAAACTCACTATAATACAAATTCAATGATTGCTGAATTCTAGAACAAAGAGTGATTGAATATTAGTATTTGAAAAGAAAATGAGAGATTATTTTAAAAGCTAACTTACGAAGGATATATAGATTGTTTGAGAGGCTAAAACATCTATCTTTTGTCCTTAATTGTTTATCATTTAACCAGCTTATGAAGGAAGCTTTGTGGATTAAATATTTCCCCAATACTATGCTATAATAGTGCACTTTAGTAGATCTAGGCCTAAACATGTTTAAAAGGGAAGAGTTATTTAATTGGAATGATTTCTTAGCCATCCATAATGCTTTATCTTCCTAATTGGCGCTAGGAATGTAGTTAGGAAAATCTTTAGCCATTCTATTTGATCCCCTACCACTATAGCTCCAGTTTTTGCCCTGTATTACTACCTCCACTTTAGAGTTAAGAGGTATTCTTGATATTTATTGATTTAAGCTATCCTTTAAGAATAATGGACTTTGATTGGTCTAGTTATCATTTTAAAGCCACGTGTATTTTCCATTCCCCGCTTGATATTTGATATATGGATAAATCAACTCACTTTTCCTTAACATCAAGATAAAACTCCAAGATTAATCCTTCCCTATTCTCATGTGCTAGAAACAATTGTCCTTAAGGTACTTATCACTTACCCATTTGGACCTTAGTGCCTCTTTATCACTATACATCCTCTAAATTGTTTTAGCAATCAGTACTATTTATATCATTTGTAATTATACTATCCTAATGCCCCATTCTTCTCTATGTAGGCATAGTGCCTCCTAAATGACCTTGTCCCCCTTAGAATGTTCTACTTTTCCTAACTATAAGAAATTCTTGATGCATTTCTCTATTTCTTTGTTCAGTCTTTTAATCATAAATAGATGTGCATTATAATGAATATGTATCTTCCTCAAGATTGAGGAAATAAGTTGCAATCTTCCTACATTTGATAGAAATCTACTTTTCTAGGAAATTTTATTTTTAAACAATTCTTATAGAGGGATACAATCCTCATATCTTGGTGATTGGCACACCAAGATATTTGAATGACAAGTTGTGGATATTTAAGCAAGAGATGGATCTCAACTTCTGTTGATTTTGGACATTTAATGACAAGTAGATTATACTCTTCTATGTGTTCATTTACCCTGATTGATTTGGTAAATCTTTTACTACATTCATCGTAACTATTATAGATAGGTGATTAACTTTAATAAACATAATTAGATCATCTACAAATTCCAAATGAGTGATCTTCATCTCCTTGCATTTGCAATGATATACAAACATATTGTTATAAGCCGTATTACGCGAATCATTCTTAAGAAAATCTCTATGACTAAGGTGAATAGGTAAGGGGATAAGGGATCCCCCTGCCTAATTCCCTCTATCATTTATAAAAATGTTAAATGATACAGTGGTAGGATATGCATTAATCTAGTATATACACTTAATTGGAAATCTAAATGCTTGGAGGATTTTGTGTATAAATCCCCATTGGATTGTATGAAATACCTTGAAGAAATCAATCTTCACAGTATAGCTTGTTATAGATCTTCTTAAGTCATACTCTTTCAACAATTTTTGGCTTAGAAGAACATTACCATTGATGTTTCTACTAAGTATGAAGGCACCTGATAATATGTTGATTATATCTTTAAGTGAGCCCCTGACTCTTCTTGTAATAACTTTAGAGATAGCCTTATAAAATATATTGCAGCAAGATATTAGGAAAAATTCATTCATAATACTTGGATTAGTGGTCTTAAATATCAAATAAATATAGGCTTTGTTCAAATTTCTCAACATTTTACTGTCGGTGAAAAACTCTTGCACTACTTCAATTACTAGATTGCCTGTAGTAGTCCAATTAGCCTAAAAAAATGCATTGAACCCATCTAGTTCTAGTGATTTTCTTAAATTTGGGTTAAACAAAACCTTTTTGATTTCTTGCCTGAGATTGGCCTGCATAAAGCTTCTTTGGTCTCGCAGCTAATTTTGCCCCTTATGAATAAATCATGTTCATTATCCCTATAACCCCTTAAGTATTAGCTCCTAATAGTTTCTGATATAACATGATATATATTTCTTCAATTTTATCCTTATTAAAGCATGATCTAGCCTCATTATCCATAATAAATGAGATTTTATTTCAATTTCTTTGAGATAAAAATGTAACTATGGAAGAATCTTAAATTGATGTCCCCATTTGATCCAATTCACTCTAACTTTCTGCCTAACCAAAATGTTGTGCACTAGTAATGTTGAATTGAGCTCCTCCAACCTTTTAACCTATAAGGTCCTCAATTCTTGGTTATATGGATCCAGTTAGCATTCCTAATGAATCTTTCTAAGATTTATCCATAGCAATTAAGAGCTGTTGGGTTATGTCTATACCTTTGTGAAAGCCTTTCAACATATCCTTTACTAATTGAAATTTTCTCATCAATTGGTATGCTTTACATCCCATTATTTCAACCTCCTATGCATATTTACATAATAAAAAATCCCTCTTTCTTAGTAAGAAAGTTGAAGAATCTGAAAAGGGAATTAGGTGGAGGATTGGTTTTTAACCTCAACATCTTAATCATGGAATAGTCTGAACAAATTGGAGCTTAAATAGTTAGGAAACTATTTCATCCATTGTTAATTCACCAGGATCCTATCAAGTTTTTTCCAAGTAAACATCACTCCTTATTACTTATCTGACAAAGTAAAATAATTCCCACCAAGCAAATGTAATATCCCTAATTAATTAATTACTTAAATCAACTCCTTCCTAATCCCCCTCATCTTTACTCCGGTATCTTTTGCTTCATTAGGGTTTAAAACACAATTTGGATCTAACTAGGATCGAGGTCCTTCTCATTATATTATATATTATTTTTAACTCATCCTATAGTAAGAGTCTATGAAACCCAAAATTAGAGGCATAAATGATTGATATTTCAAATGGATATACTATTTCTTTCTAGTTACAAGTTAAACAAATATGTTGATATGTGCTTCTAAAATTTATAGCTTACATAAAATTTAAATTATAAGCAATATCAATCCTTCCATTACAAATTTGTACATAGTTAGAGCCAATAGACCAATTGTTTCCTAAAATAGACTCTCTTGGATCTTTTTTGACCTTACTTTAGTTTCTAGTAACCCCAAAATCATAAGCTTTTTCTCTATAAAAACATCTCTAATAGTCTCTTTCTTTTAGAGGGCCATTCATCCCTCTGCCTTTCTAAAATAATGTGGACATAATAAATGTAACTATACAGACCTCTAAACTTATCCTTCCCCTTTTTCCTCTCCGATTTTCTTCTCAAGGAGGATCCTACATTTATGAAATTCTCTTCTAGATTATTAAGCTGAGCTTGCTTAACAAGCGCCTTTTCTTCTTTTATATCTTCATCCTCCTTCTTAAGAGTACTCTTGTCTATTACAACTATTTCACTAGGATATGGAGCTAAAGACATTTGAGCCATTTATAGATTACTTTCTTTTGCTTCCTCATAACTAATATGACATGGTACCTACTTATTAAGTTCTAATCTCTTCTATCTAACTACCCTTTTATTTGTATTCTCTTTAACAATTTCATTCGGTTCTTCATTCTCCTGATTAATTATCCCTTTATGTAACTTTTGATTAGATTAATTATTAGCCTTCCTTAATCCCATTAACTCATTATGAATTCTTTTGGAAAACGTTTTCTCTATGGGTTTCCATAACCTATTTTTCAGATTAGGTTTCTAACTATAAGGAATTTGAATTTCAGCCTTAATTAAGTTACCACATTCATCAAATTTCATGATAGTTAACACCTCAAAAAGCTCATCATTAATTTTAATTGCAATAGAAATTCTTTCATATCACATTCTTTCCATTTTGGCTATTTGCAAGTCAAAGCAAAGGGGCTTACCAGAACTTGTTATGAAACTAGGCCCTCTGAGTGTCTAATACTCTATAAAAAAATTATGAAGTTTTATCTATATTGGAAGAGTTTCAATCTATACCTTGTCTAATTTCACTCCCGGTATCCATTTCTGCACAAACATAGGTTAACCACCTATGTGCCAAGGTCCATGTTCGAGAATCTCAGTGAGGTTTGTATCCTTTGTAAATCTAAAGAAAAGTTTGTCTTCCTCTATCAAAAGTGTTTTATCCAGAATTTTGTTTTCCCATCTAGTAATGGAAAAAGTTTGAAATTATAGAAAGGAAGGTCTTTTCTCTATAAAGTACTCAATAAGGGTAGGGGAATAGGTTAAAACACCTGCTTGTAACATCTTAATTAGTGGCGATACTAACACCTTTACCATAGGCAACTAGAAAAAGCTTTGTTATCATTAATAGGGTCTACTGCGATAATATTTCTCTAAGATCTACTAATATTGTCTTTCTCGCTTTCTCTATTACCATTATTGCTCTAAATTTATGCATCGGAATCTTATTTCAACATTTCTAAAGATTGATGGGAATTCAACTCAGGCAAAGGTTGCATAACCTCCTTTTCTATATTTGTCGATTCGTCTAAAGAGGAACAATTATTCCAAAAACCCTGACCTTACGCCAGCACTATGCCATTACTGCCATCTTGGGTAGATTCCAAAGGGAAAGATCCCAGAGTAGTGAGGAGACCAAAAGAGGCCCATGAGAATCTATTCCAAAAATTAAAAAAAAAACTAAAAGAGGGAGTTAAAGGGTAAAAGGCCAATCACTAGAGAGAAGGTAGAGAAAAACAGCTAAAGAGAAGGTCTAAAGCTATATGGTATAACTCAACTATCATCCTCATTATGGGATTAGTCATGAACAATCATAAATGAGTCAAAGCTTTTATTCTACTATCTATGTTAATGTTTTAGCTCCAACAAAGATTTCTTCAATAAGCAGATATGGTCTTTTTTTTTTTTCCTTTAATAAGAAAACACTTAAGTTCCTGCATATAGATTTTCTCTTTGATTTCAATATATAGAAAAGTTGATTTAACATCCATCCATTTCAAATCAAGATTATGGATAGAAAAATGAGTGTCTAAAGTATGAACAAAGTTATGCTTTACCTTACATCCTCCACTCATGGAATTCCAAATTTTTTTTGTTAAAGACCTATTGGTAACTAATGTTCTTCTTAACTAGTGGTCATTTTAGTGGCCTCTGAGTATTATTTTTTAAAAGGGACTCAATCTCGTTATGCATAGCTTTTATCTACTTAGTATGATCATTATAAGAAATAGATTTAGAGTATGTAGACCAAGACTATTTGTTTTTTATGTCATTATTAAGGTGTAGGCTACCAAATTAGTGTTAACAAATCTTTGCTCATTCCTAGTTTCCCTCTTTTAGCAGTTATATTGTATATCTCTTCTTGTAATGAATTTCTATATTCATCTGTCTCCCTATTTTCTTCATCTTCAAAGACAAGGGCATGGATTAGATAATTCCTAGATGAGCTTGTAGTGTAGTTTTTGTTTGAGTGATCTAACTCTACCTTCTTTAATGGACTATCTTTATTTATACTAAAAGAAGTAACGTGCTCTTTTTTAGGTGAAAATAGAAGTTTCATTAAATATAATATTCCTATTGATTATGATTTTTTTTGGGATTTTGATCAAGATACCACAACTGATATCTAATTACATCTAGTTCATATATAAGAAATAACACTTATTTTTTAATCTTAAGCCTAATTTTTCATTTTTTTCATATACTTATACAAGATAACCAAATATATGTAAATCAAAGTAGTTAGCAAGTTTATTAAACCATAATTCTTTAAGATTTTTAAAATAAAGAGAAATATAAGGAGAGTCATATACTAAATAATATGTTATAGATAATGCCTCAGCCTATAAACCTCATGACAAATTCGAATTTGATAATACGCAACACTCACTCTTTAAAAATTTTATATTTGTGCACTCAACAATACCATTCTATTAAAGAGTTTCCATAGTTATACGATGTGTATCTTATTATGGGATTTATGAAAATTCATTATATTATTATCCAAAATTTGAACTATTATCAATTATGAGACACTTAATTCTTTTTTTGTTTGATTCAAATAAGATCATTTTATTGTTTGAATTTAACAAGATTTTTATTTTATATTTGAGAAAGTAAACTCATAGATTCCTAGAGTAGTCATGAATGAAGTTAAGCATATACTAAATTCTACCTTTGAAAGGAACTTAAGCAGGTCTATAAATATCTAAGCAGATGTACTTAAAAGTATAACTAAACAGAAGTTGACTCTTTTTTGATTCCTAAAGATACAATAATTATATAATTCTAAATTTGTAGTAATTTAACCACTTAATAGTTTTCTATTACTCAACAAAGCTACAACTTTCTCACTCATATTTCCTAATACCATATGTAATGACCTATTGACATCATAATCTGATTAAGGAGACATATTTATTGAAATAGTCCTTATAACACCCATCTAAAACATATGAAGAACAAATCTTCTTGGTAATCATTACTACTAGGGCATCCTTAGTGACTAAGAACTCCACCTCCATCATTATAACTATACCTATCGTCAATAAGGGTAATCAAGGAAGTTAAATTCCTTTTTAAACTTAGAATGTGTAGGATGTTTGTTAGACTTCTCACTATATTATCATACATCTTCCTTTTAATTATTCCTATATACTCAATTTGGTAAGGTTAGTTATCCCCCATTAATATAACTCCATTATTGATAACTTGACATATGGAGAAGAAGTCCAGAAAAATGTGAAAAGAATAAGTAGTATCTAAAATTCACCTATGATAAGGCCTAGACTTTATCTTTGTCACTAAGAGAATATCTCCTGCAAACTCCCTGATGATATTAATTTCGAGTCACTACAAGAAAAATTAGTTTCAGCAACTATTATTAATGGTTGCTAAAAGTAAGAAAATGGTCGTTAAAAGTTATA
>JANIPM010410347.1:0-12433 GCA_027478405.1 Erythroxylum cassinoides | reverse complement strand
GGTATGCACTATTCCTTTCTCACAGTAATTGAGCTTATAGCCCCAATCAAATCAGGTTTGTGCTCCAGTCACTACAGTCAGTTACCGATTTCTATCCATGCCTAGCATGCGTTCACAATTCACAATAACGTATCACATACGAATCACTCAATTGAAAACATAGATAGTTCACACACAAATCATATAGCAGACAGTTCACACACAAAGCATATAGCACATCAGAGATTGAGAAACCAACTAGGTTACTCACCTCTAACTCCTGAGCTACTGCCGGGAAGTCTCTGCTGCGTCGGAGGATCGACGCTCCACTTGAGCCTCTATAAGAATCAGAACATTCGAATATCACTAAGCTGCCCAATTACCAAACTCAAATATGCAAATATATCAAATAATGTATGTACTATGCAAGTTATAACATTTCCGACACAAATTCGAATTTCCGGATCTCATTTTCTAAATCCCGAATTCAAAATCTCTAAATTGAAAACCATCCACATCTAATTGAATCATCAAATTCCTAATTCTCCAAATTCACAAACCTCAAAGCTCAACTTTCTAAAATATTCCCTTCCTCGCCGCGACGTATGGTTCCTCGCCGCGGCGTGAAATCCTCTGGTCGTCACGACGTGCGCCGCTGCTCGTCGTGACGTGCGGATGAAACTCGCTCGTCGCGGCGCACCCATCCACTCGTCGCGGCGTGCGCCAGAATCCAGCGCATCGCGGCAAATTATTAATTTATTCGTCGCGACGTACAAGGAAGGGGGCTCACCGTGGCGTGTTCGTCACACGTCGCGACGTGCAAACCCAGATCCTCGTCCGAAACTCAGAAATTTCCCAGATTTTTCTGATATAACCCATCCAAAATCATTCTAAACACTCCTAAACAACAATCTATACTCCACTACTTATTCCTAAGCCTCAATCCATCAAATAACCATTATTCACAAAACACCTAAATCAAAACCAACTTTTCCATAAATCCTACATCATCCGAAACTTTCTAACTCTTAAACAATTTATACCTTAATTCAATGCTCAAATCAAACTGTTTAAAACACAAAGGAGTTGAATCTTACTTGATTGAAGTCTTAAACCCTTAGGAATATGCCAAACAAACTCAAATCTCCACCCTAAGCTCATCCACGGTTTCTCCCATATCAACCCAAAACTCCATTTCCTTTCAATCCAAGCCAAAGGGAACAATCAAAGACTAAAGAAGGATTGATTTGCAAGGAGATTCAAGAAACAAATCCAAGAGGGGATCCACGCAAGGAAGGAGGAAAATAACACAAATTTTCTTTCAAAGGAAAGGACAAGTATCGTGGATCATCAAGTTCAAAGGAAGGGGTTTATATACTAAGGACATTAGGGCTTGTTTGGCAAATCAAATTGCCACAAGTCCAATCCGAACAATCCCGATCCTACTTCAAGTTCTAATTTCTCCCAAATTCTAATGATTCAGACCCTAATTCCTCAAATCATAATTTAAATTACCTAACAAAGGTTTCCAATCAACTTCGGAACCAGAATCACAATTAATCAGTCCCTAAGCCATTTTACCGGTCCGGACCTAATCTTCTGAAAATTCCAGAAAAATTCCTGTAAATCCTCAAAATTAGGAAACATCTAAGCACATACTCAAATTTCAAATTCTCAATTCCTAAATGCAGTTTGGACACTCACACTCACCAATCAAAACACAATTAGCCTTAATCACAAAATCTCCAGTTCACAATCAAGTCGGAAATCAGTCATACCTGCATGTACATACATATGCTTATGCAATGCTGAACATTTATCAAATATGCAGAGGCTAAGAATACACATGCAAAATATGTATACAGAATACGTATGAGGTGAACTGTATCCATCCCATCGGTGACGGGATGTTACAATTGAGCTTAATTTGTCCTTCTGATTCTTTTACAATTTGTAACTTACTTACAGGCTACAAAACTGATGTTGACCGAAAAAGGAGAAAGTAAGCAGCTAATAATTGTTTTGAAATGAATAAGTATTGGATTAAAGGCAATAAATGCCTTAGAAAATGTAAAAGAAAAGCTAATATAAATAGTAAGGAAGTAACCAAGTGAGAAGCTTAATGATCGAATCTTATAGCTTAAAGAGAGCGATATTGTGTTTTATACACTTATGTGATGGTGTATAAATATGAAACTCATGTTTAAGTAGTAAATACATTGTATGTCCTTCTTATAGCTTAAAGCCTTACTTGATTTTTTGTACTTAATTTTGTATATGATTTTTGTGATTAGTGAGGAACCAATTGGCCAATCGTGTGTTGGGCATATCAGATTAAGTGACCCCTGTACCCTTGACGCTAGTACATAAAAGTCGAGTCCCCGTATCAGCATCTTTTATAGGACTTGTGGGTGATTCTACACCTAGAGTCTAGACACCAATAAGGTCATCACTTAGGGTTATGACGCTCTTGTCGACTGTAGTCCGGACTCACTACGGATGAAAGTCGAGCCAACACGGAGGATCGGTGGGTGTGCACACTAGTTTGGTCAACTACTGGTATCGCACATGATTGTTTTGACTTATTCTAGGATTTGTTTTCTGACGAGATTTGATTTATACATGTGATTTTTTTCTACTTCTATGTACTGAAACTGGAACCTAAGTTCACCAGATGAGTGATTAATAGGCTAGGCCTATGTAGTTCCTAACTAGTAGACGTTGAGTCATAAGCTAAGCCTATGTGTTTCTATGTGATATATGTCACTTTATAGGTTCTATACCATCTTGGTCTATATCGAGTTCTATTTGCGATATATGTTTTTCCTTCTCATTAAGTACATAGTGTACTCACCCCCTCCGCTATCCAACCATGCAGGTTAATTCAGTGAGTTTAAAGCTCTGTATAGATTGTGCGATTTTTGAAATTTTCGGGATATTACCGCACGTGGGTAGTTTCTGTTTTTTACTTTAGTTACATAGTGGCTCATAAACTGTTTTACTGTTTTTATTAGATTGGTTATGTTGATATGTTTTATGATTATATAAATTTAACTCTTGACTATTTTGTTGTTGTCAAAGACCTTATGTATGAACTTTTGATACTGTTGTTGAGATTGCTTTGAGTGGACTTTAAAGTCCTGAAGTTGTGGTAAAA
Source organism: Erythroxylum cassinoides (assembly GCA_027478405.1). Taxonomy (NCBI): domain Eukaryota; kingdom Viridiplantae; phylum Streptophyta; class Magnoliopsida; order Malpighiales; family Erythroxylaceae; genus Erythroxylum; species Erythroxylum cassinoides. The sequence continues at coordinate 9,297 of JANIPM010410347.1, read as the reverse complement.
TTTTTGATGTGAATATAGAAGTGCGTTTAAAATTGTTTGCAGGTATTTGATTGAGTTTTGGGATTTTTAAATACAGCTGTTGTGTTGCCTAATTTTTTTCAAAAAAAGGGAGAGACATTCAGTTAGCCTTGCATAGTCGGATAAAGGATATCGTGAGTGTCCCTAGCCTGGGTATGCGGTGGTTGTCCTAGGCCTGATGTGGTACTGGGTCGTGACAGATTTAGTATGCTAACTTTGTTTTCCTTAACTTAATTTATTCCTTCATGAGTAACTTTTAGTGGATGCAAATTTGTGAGTTGTTTAACATATAGATCCTTTATTGAATTCATTTCTTTGCAATGTATAAAAAAATGTGGATAGATTTACTATTTAAGGAGATTAATATTTTTTCTTGTGGTTTCCATTCCTCATTCAACTTGGGAGCTTTTCTATCATCTATCATTTTAGTAGGAATGTATGGATCTCTTGAAACAATTTCCCAAAAATAAAAAAATTTAGCCATTAAGAAAATATTTATTTTTGTTTTTCTATAAAGGTAGTCATTTTTGTCAAAGAAAGAAACTCACCATCTTGGTTAAAAGATGATAAAGATGCTCCAAAGTATGTCATTATGACCTTTTCTATATAATTTTGGGTTAAATACTAGCCTATAGACCCACCCAAATACCATTTGTTATACCCTAATGGCACACAAGAGGGGGTGAATTCAAGATATTAACTAAAGTATACTAACTTATAAAAAAATTCCTACAAATTATCACAAATGGAATAATGAAATAAAGTAAATGAATTTAATTATGTTTGTAAATAAAAAAGTAAAGATTAAGGGAAGAGAAACACAAATTGATTTATAATGGTTCAACAAACAATCTTTGCCTATGTCTAGTCCCAAGACTCATCTTGGATTTCCACTATAATTCTTATTTTAAGGATAAGAATAACCATCATGCAATCTCTTATTTTAACAAATGGGAATCTCCATTTCAATCTTTCTTCAAGGTAAAGAGGAATCTCAAATCACTTTATTACTTATAATACAATGATCACACACCCCACAAATATCTTATAGCCCAAACTTGCTCACTTAGATACCTTGATAGTCATAAAAATGTTCACATAATCTAAATGAGACAATGAATGCTCAAATGATTGAAAAATACCTACTATGTGTATAGGACAATTGAAATCTTTTTTATGCTAAAACCAATAAGAAAACACCTATTTATAGTGTTTTTGGATCCAAAATAATTGTGGGAGCCAAGATCGAGCTATTACAATGACTATATTCAACATACTAGTTGACCAATATATATTAAAAGTTCTAATTTCACCAATTGTTGGAACAATTTTTGACTAGTAAAGGATACCGGTCGATCAATATGACATGTACATCAACCAATATTACAATAAACTCTAGATAGTTCAAATTTAACAATTTTAGACTATATTGGTCAACAGTCCAAAAACATAATTTTAACTTTTTCAAATACTCAAACTTAATTTAATTAATGTCACTATTATTAAAAGAATTCCCCAAAAAGTTTCCTAGACATTATTTAAAAAATCAATGATGTAAAGACTCATGTTGTGAAATGAAATGAAATGTTTATGCATGATGAGATTTTTATACTATCAAAGACAAGTAAGATGAGCTTACACTAAATATTACATGAAATAACCTCAATGTATCATGATATTCTCCTTGACTTGATCTTGATATCGAAGATTGCAAACATCATCTTTTCTATCACGATCCTTTGATAGAGTAAGATTTTATTTTTATATTCTTTATATCACTAATAAAATTAAAATTGTTAGTAGTACTTCAGTTTTGTTATCGTCAAAACCTTGATTGGAACCTCCTTTGATTAAACAAGAAGAACTTTAAGAAGACTGAGAGACTAAATAAGAGTATAATTAAGCCTTAATTTGAGGATTGATCATGGTGAAGAGCTTGGGTAAGAAGTCTAGTTAAAAAGATTTACAAATAAACATTTTTCAAGATATTACCCAATGATTTACATGTTTTGGTTTCAATTTGGTAGCATTTATGATCTTTAACATTATTTTATTACGTTTATATATGGTCTATATTTGCCACATAAAAAAACTTTGTCTATAGTCATCTCTAACAAAATATTAGGCCATGCATCATTTAAATGGTGGTAAGAAAAAATTTATGTCTATGATCATCTTTGCCACATAATATGCAAAATCATTAGGTCACACATCATTTGAATGATAAGAAGTCTGGGATGAATCATTTAAACAAAGAAAATAGGAATTTCGTAGGAACCTTAATGTTATTGAATATAAATTCATGCTAATTCCAATCTTAAAATGCATAGCAAGACAGAAATTAAAATTTTCTAACATATTATGGGTATCAAAACATAAACAAACAGGATTTTTAGAGGAGTATGGACAACCTTAATAAAAACTAAGTTAAATACACTTCAATGTATAATAGGTTCCAGATGCACTACTAAAATAATTAAAATATTAACCATATTTGTAGGTTCAAAACTTATAATAATAGAGGTACAGATATTTTATTCTTTAGTGAAGAGTTTAGGGAAAATAACAAAAATGTCAAATATAACATACCTTACATGCATCGTGCTAAAATTCCTCTATGCATGCACCAAATTACTAAACAGTTGAAGAACCTAACTGTTGACTTTGTTATTTTAGTTTGAACTACAGATTTTAGGTTTTTAAGGGAAGAGAGTCAAAAATATATATGCTATAGTTTTTTCTTCTTTCTAAAATTTAAAGTTAATGATACTTTACTTTTAACTTTAAAGTTAATGATATAATTCATAAAACATATATTCGAAGTTGAGTACTCCAATCCTTACACTCTTAGTCTATTACAAAAATAGGAAGCGTATTCTTGAAGATCCTCTCTTTCCATTAACTATAGCATCTTCTCCTACTGCGATCGGCAATCATCTTCCCAAACTCTAATTTGGTAGGAATTATGTGAAAGGGAGAAAATGCGTTCTAAGGTTTCCAAATTTGCTTAACTCTTTGTCTGATGGTAGTATTAAGCTTTTGTGACTATCGGTCTATACGCTGTCATTGTACTAGTTGAAATTATTATGTTTGCCTTTAAATGATGTCGTGGATGTAATTGAGCTTTATCTTCTAAACGTTGCTGTTGTATGACCTACTAGCTATTCTTAATCTCATATGTAACTTCCTTTCTAATTTATTAATACAATTTTACTTATGACCTACTAGCTATTCTTAATCTCATATGTAACTTCCTTTCTAATTTATTAATACAATTTTACTTATTAAAAAATATATAGTTCATACTTTGTAGCAATCTCACAATTAAAAAAGGGTAAGACTCTTGTCTCTCTTAAGAAAAACAACATTTCTTCACCTTTACTTTAATTACCACTACATTTACCGATATCTGTTTGCATTAGGATGTCAAACTTAATAAAATAGAGGTACCACATGTAATATCTTTTTTTGGTAAGCCTACGAGGTGTCCTAGGAGGGTCTCAACTCATGAGAAGACGCCTTTAAGTCATCCACTCCCAGACTAATCCCCGCTCGCACCGGGTCAGTCCATAAGAGGTAAAGTGCTGGCCAAACAGATTTTTCCTTTTTCAAGACTCGAACTCGAGACCTCTGGTTAAGAGATGAGAGTGCTGAACCACTCACACCAACCTATTTGGTTGTACCACATGTAATATCAAGTAACTCTTCTCATGATGTTCATTTTACCTTAATAAATTGCAATAAGAGAGCTAACAAATCACTTAAAATTCTAGCTAGGTTATTATCTTAACAAAATTAGCTATTGGATCTAAGACGAAAGTCATCACAATCGATTAATCTTGCTTAGCTTTCCATCTCAACATCTTGCTTTGATAACAAGAGGTAAAGGATTCCATCTTTCTTAAACCTTTTTGAAATTAATGTAACATTACTAAGAATTTTGTGTTGAATATATTTTTACTAAAAAAATAAGAGAAGAACTAAGAAAAGAAGAATCTAGAAGAAAGAGAGGAGAGAGATAGAGAGAGAATAAGAGAATGGGAATAATAGAGATATTCAATTTATATATGTCTACCTTATGAAACGGCCACTCAAGTGTTTATACTCCATTTTGAGTTCAAATATAACCATTATTAGGTTCCTATATAACAATTCTACCCAAAATTATTTAATTATACATGACAATTCTTCGTACTTTAAAAAAACTTGTCCATAACGTTTGAAGGAAATTTTCTAGAATTGAGTTATTGAGTTCTATAAATGAGGTAAAAAAGGAAACAAACACCCCTTCCTCTTGTTAACTAAAATAAGCTTACTTGTATCATAAAACTCTAGCGAACCTGTCGCCACCCTCAAACCATCGACATCCATACTTCCAACAACTCGCAACCCTTCAATCCATCGACACCCATACTCTCGAAAACTCCTTAACATCCCTCTGACCACCTTCATCTCCTCCTACATTAACCTTTTTTCTGTTGAGAGTCTCCTCCCATTAACCGTTACCACCCACAACACCACCTTATTTCGATAACCTAACCTACCATCAACTCAACCTTCGACACCCAACCTTCTTTCAACCCTTCGACAACCTCCAACACCTTCTTTTTGCTACAACTAGTTGGAAAGCTACCCTCATCTTACCTACAACCTTTTATCTTCGCACTTTGCTCCTCCGTCCAACAGGCTGTCCTCTTACCACCTTCCAGATAGGCTTGACTCACTCTTTATCAAACTAGTCACCCTACACCCATCAAACCTTCCTCAAACCTTACAGAAATGGACTTTGTCATTATTAGGTGTTGCACTGAGAAGAAAAGAACGGAAGCAAAACAACCCAGCAAAATGGCCAAATAAGAGAATGTGTATTAATCAATGCACGAATTACAAAACATAATTCTGCAGAAATACCAGAATGGGGATGAGATTTTAGGAGAAGAAAAAGATGAGAAAACAAGGAGACAATTGATAACAATTTTTATAACTAATTCTGGTGATGGTGTCTTCTATAAAAGGTGGAGATCTTTCTTGAATTCCGTTAGCCTCCTGCTGACCTGGCACTCATACGTAATCATGCAATCTTCCAGGAATTTTTCTGGATCTGTTGCTTCTTCTTGGAGCTTGAGGTCCAGATCCATTGGGTGGCACTGAGTGAGGTTGGGCCTGGTTCACAACAGTCATTAATACCCAAACCATTCCTCAAGTTGATACAAAAACCCCAGTCATCAACATAGCTGACTTTCCATTGTTATGAGGCAATGTAGAAAGGAAACAATAGGGACTAGAGAAGGAGACACTACATGGAGATCTATTACAGAGGATTCTGGGAATTTAAGCAGACTTAGATATGTGGAGTCAGATGGGGACAAACTAATCCAAGCTCCGATTGAAGTCCAATAGCAAGGTGTTAAGAATTGGAGTACATCTCTTGTGGATTTCTTTCTGAGGAAGAGGTTAGCTTGTCTAGTTGTTAGCAAGTGGGCGAATGTTGCATAGAGGAACAAGGGATTAGTGAAAATTGTGGTAAATGAGGAAGAACTCTTTGTATTCAAGTTCAACATTAAAGAGAATGCACAAAAGGTGCTGGAAGTAGGCCTAAGGTATCAAATTCTTATTAAGAAGTGGCAGCCTGGTGTTACATTAGACAAAAGCAAACTTCAATCAATTTCTTTATGGGTGAATAGTCACAAGGTTCCTTTGGAGTATTGGTCTATAGAGGGTGTGAGCTATATTTTCAGTAAGATTGGAAAACTCTTAGGTTTAGATGAGAATACTACCTTAATGAAGAGGATTGGGTTCACTAGAATTTGTGTTGATGTTGATATATCAAGGGGCTTTCGGATACCCTTATAATTAAGAAGCTAAATGAGATAGGAGAACTTTTAGAGGATTCAATAGGAGTAACTTACATGTGGAGACTAAAGATGGAAGAAGAGAAACAGGTTTGGAAAAGAAAAAAGGAGCAAAAGGGGATGACGATGAATGAGGGATGCCTAAGTCAAGAAAAGGGTATACTAGTAGAAAGAGAGGCATCAATTGAAGAGAAAAATATCCAAAGTATGAATCAAGAGGAGAATCAAGTGGTTAAGAATGGAAAACAGGAAAAACATCAGGAGGAAAATACTATGCCAGGGATTAAAGCACAGACAAAGTGGGGATAAGTAAGGGTCAAGTCAAAGGAAATTGGTATTGCACTTGGTAGGGACTAATATGACCGAGAAGATAACACAGACAATTGGGAATAAGGGAGTAAGACAGAAGGATGAGACAATTGGCACCCTAGTGATGGAAAGGGGAGAAACTTTTGATACTAAAAGTGATAAAATAACTATAACCATGGGTTTCAATAGGAACTATAGGAGGAGAAGTGCAGGTAAAAGAAAAAATGAATAAGGTAGTAGTATGGAACGTTTGAGGTCTAAATAGCCTAAATAAACAACTTACGGTTAAGGAGATTATTAAGAACAAGAAGTTCGATTATGTTGGTTTATTGGAAACCAAAATAAAGAGGGAGTAATTGGAGAAGAATTTATGGTTCCTAGATAGAGGATGGAGGGTAATGAGCAACCATGATCATCATTTCAACAGGAGAGTGATAATAAGCTTCAATCCTTAAAAAGGGAAGTTGTGAAATAACTTGAAAATGATCAATTGATACATTATGATTTCTTGTTTAAAGCTACTAGGACAATGATTACAATTACAGTGCTGTATGCAGAAAACCATAAATTCCAAAGACAACATAATGGAATGAGCTGGAGAAAACAAGAAAATCAATGAGTCATCCCTAGACAGTCATCGGAGATTATAACTGCACTCTCAAATTAGAAGAATTAAGGAGAGGGAGAAGATGGAACCAAGTAGATTGTCAAGAACTTTAGGAGATCGTAGAGAGGATAGGATCAACTGATTTGAAATGGTATGGTAACTTTTATACTTGGAACAATAAGCAATCGGAGGGATGGTTTTGGCTGAGGAAATTTGACAAATGTATGGTTAATGATAAGTGGATAGAGAAATACCCAACAACCAGTGTTATGTTTGATGATCCATTTGTATCAGATCATAGTCCAATAATAGTGGTATTGTTAACAGATGACAGGAAAAGGAAGGCCCCATTTAGGATATTTAATCACTTAATAGACAATCCAAAATTTATAAAACTACTTAAAGTGGAGATGCAGAGGGCCATTCCCAGCTCAAAGGGTTACTAACTTAGTATGAAGCTAAAAGCCTTAAAAACTAGCTTCAATTTGCTTAGTAGAGAAACAGTTCAACCGGAGTTAAAAGCTAAAGCTGCTATTTTGGAGGAGCTAAAGAAATGTTAGAGGAGATTATTGGACAAACCAAAAGATCAGCAAGTGAGAAAAAAGGAATATGCAGTAGCGGAGAGGTATGTATAACCAACTACTGATCAGTACCAATACACTATTAAGGTAGAAGTTTAGAATGATCTAGACGACGGAGGGTGAACAATGTTCTAAGAATTTATAAGTTTAATCTCATCCAGGAGAAACAAGAATTCTATCAAAACACTAGAAGATGAAGCAAGGTAGATCCATTAGGTCCTAAAAAGTAAGAAGGGGTTACCTTCGAGTATTGAAAGGTGTTTAATTGATTATGAAATTATTTTATTAAACTTAGAGATTATTGACATGAAATTGCTTAAGATGCTCACTTTAACTCATATGTGATTTTAGGCACAATTTGGAAGCAAAGAAATTAAAGTGAGTCAAAAGCACTACATTGGGTCGTTTTATGAAGAATTACAATCTTTTTTCGTCATGGAGAAAGAATGATAAATATTGGAGCAATTAATTAATGCCAAGAAAAATGAGACATATGTTAAAAATACAAAGAAGATTAAAGATGAAGCATGCAGTAGTCTATGAGCTAGATGCGTGAATAAAATGCAAGCACTACAAGAATAATATACTATTTGCGACGTTTTTTTTTATAAAACATCATGAAATGTTCAGACTTTTTATGACGTTTAAAAAACGTCACAAAAAGTTCTAACTTTTAGCGACCTTTTATGATAATGTCGTAAATTTGTAATATTTTTTGCGACGTTTTATCAATAAAACGTCGCAAAATAAAAACCGCGATGTTTTGTTGAAGAAAACGTCGTGGAAGGCTTAATTAAATCATTTTGTTTGTTTGGTTTTTCTTAAAACCTACCGAGCGTTTTCTTATTTTCCTATTAGGGAGCGGGCAGGGATAGGGAAAGAGCTGAGGGAAAATATAATTTTTGCAGATTGGTGGCTAGTTACATCACCGGGGGAAGGGGAAAGCTCTTCAAGAAAAGAGGTCACTCCTAAACTTGCAAGGACACAACCAGTTTGAGAGCCCTGTGTTTCGTTTTTTGATCCCCTGCTCTTTGCTAATCAATATCTCTTTTTTTAGTTCTATATCAGTCAGCGTCTGATTTCTCAACCACTCTAGACCTCTTTTCTACTTGCAAAGACTGCCTTCGCCATTCTGGCAATGGGTCGTGCGTCCGATTTCACTTTATTTGGCTCGGGTCTCGTTCGAGCCGTAAACCCAATGTTCCTGGGCATGCACGTTGTTTCGACTTTCCATCTTCCTCCTCCAGATCTTCGTCGTCTGTCCTTCCTATGCGTGTTCTCCGTAGTGGCGTTTGCAAGGCGTAACTTAGGGATTCATGCAAGAAAGAACCGAAGTAGCGGTGCACAGCTTTGGGTTTTGGGGTTTATCAATTTGGGGATTATCTCTGAGCATCAAGCCATGTACAGTTTCTCTCTCTTCAATGTAAATGGGGTTTCCGGTTGGATACATCGAGGTTTGCTTACCTAAGTTGTTCGTTTACACACTTTCCTTTCTGGGTTTCATCAGAAACCTTATTTTGTGTCTTTTTAACTATCTAGGTCTTTCGGATTTCATAGAAACCGTTCGATGGACCACGACAACAACACATGCCCTCCTTGTAGGATCTCGTTTGTCCCCGATGAGATGCTAGAAGAGTTCAATCAACAGTTATGGGCTGCTTCTGATGTTGGTGATTTTTACAGTGAGTACACTTCATTGCCAGTTTTTTAGAAACGAGGAGAGTTCATGAATTATTATGTTTTTGTAAGAACCCTTTTAATCTTTAAATAATTTTCAAACCAAATTTCAAGCTTGTTAGTATGTACTTCTATCATGACATGTATGCTTATAGAATGATTTGTCATTTCAACAGCCCAGAAGGAATTGAAGTTCTATGTGCAGATATGGAGGTGGCTCATACTGATGTTGGAATCTTGATGCTAGCGTGGT
>JANIPM010410261.1:0-12445 GCA_027478405.1 Erythroxylum cassinoides | reverse complement strand
AATAAAAATGTCATACCAAGTATTTGAATCGTTTTGACTGCTCTAGCATACCATCCTCGCGGGTCACGGGCTCGGATGTCACTGTCGATGTCGGGTTCAGGTCTCGCGGGAGTGGGGTGCTACAATCATGAAAAATTAATACAAAATGACTAACTTGGAAATCAAAATTTAAAGCATTGTTATTCTTATTCATTAAATAACTTTTAGAAAACTCTATTTAGATGTCTAGTTAGGTGATATGACAGATGATAGGTTAGGTTCGTGATATGGATTTTTAAGTTAAGTGATGAAAATAAGAAAAGCCTTTATCACATTCAATCTTATATGCATAATAGCAATTCAATTCTATTCAACGTAAGTTTAATGAGGTATCTAAATAATAGAGAAATAGGCACCAAAGGAAGATGAACAAACATAAGATGTTTATATCCTTTAAGGCTATCAAATTTCCTTATGCAATACTTCATCAATCAATTGCCTTACTTTGTCTAAGTGCATACCTTAGCTATTTAAACTTATCAATATGTTTAGATTTCATTTTAATCAGTTTTAGTCCCAATTTGCACACACAATCCAATTCATTCAAAGCAATTTAGTAAAAATTTCTTTGACACATCTTATTTCATCAATTTCCAAAATCATTAGATGAAAACAAACAATTAATGCAAGAAAGTGTTTAGACAACCTAAAAATACTTTAAATATCATAAAATCGGAATAAAGGAAAATATCCCACCTCTCATAAATATTTCAAACATTGTCCTTAATGTTTAATAGTAAAGCAACAAAATTAGTAAAATAGGAAATAAAAGAGAGAAGAAAAAGAAAATGCTATATTTTTCTCTTTGTTTTGGATGGGAAATTAGCGAGGGTGCATGGTGGGTAGGTCATCCAAGCATGGCTTGTATGGTAGGTAGAGACTAAATGTCTAACATCTTATTAGGAATTTAGGGATTTTATGAATTTATGTGTCAGATATGGTCACTAGTTATTTTTTAGATCGCATATAGAAATTATTACGACTTCTTATGACTGCATAAACATATACTCTCTAAGGGATATGATCATAACCTTTTGTGTATGCACGTGTCTAACTTTCATAAGGGCACGTCTGAGCAAAAACATTATCCCTCCATATGGTTACAAATAGTTATATGCTCTATAGAACACTAGCATGTCCAAGTCCACACAGGTATGTTAATACGATCGTGTCTGGGTGAAATAGATCTTTTAATCTTTAACACTTTTATAGCCAGTTACATGCGTTAGGCTCCATATATAGGCAATTCTATTCTTCAAACAAACATGTCAGATTGAACATGGTTGTGTACAATTCGATAGTATCTTGTCTTTAAGAATAAGTCCAAATCTTTGTTTTTTGTCTCGGCTCTGCCTAATTTCAACTCCTTTTGATTCATGAAGAAAATTAATGCCTAAACAGAAAATATATTGAAATGAAATTAAAAGTAAAACTAAAATATATTTAGTTTGCCTCCTAGTAACCCTTTTATTTAATGTCATTAGCTCGATGGTGATGTCATATTATTTATAATAAATGGGATCAGTTAAATCCATTTCTTCCATTGTTGTAATGTTTACATTCTTATAGTAGATTTGAGAGTCTGGCCATTAACTTTAAAAACTATGGAGGTAGTCATGCTTTGAATTTCAGCTACCCCATATGGAAATACATTAGTTATAATGAAAGGTCCAATCCTTCGAGATCTTGACTTGCCAGGAAATAGTCGAATATGATAATGATAAAGGAGAACATTTTGCCTAATGGAAAATTCTTTTCATGCAATGAATTTTCCACATAAAGCTTTTGTTCTTTCTTTATAAATTCTTGAATTTTTATAAGATTAATTACAAATCTCCTCAAGTTCCTATAACTATAAGTTTCTGTGATCTCCAGTTTCTTCAAACTTGTATTGCACTGCTTAATAGCCTAAAATGCTTTATATTTCAGTTGTCAAGGAGATGACATGCCAATTAGTGTCTTATAAGTTTTTTAGTAAGCCTAAAGTGCGTCTTCAATTCATAAACTCTAGTCTTTTCTTATTGGTCCAACATTTTTTTCTATGACTGATTTAACTTATTTGTTTAAAACTTAAACTTATCCACTTGTTTGTGGATGGTATGATGTTTCAATCTTATGAGTTGCTCCTTATTTCTTTAAGACAACCTCAACCATTCGGTTGCAATTAAGGCTTGTAGAATGTAGAACCACCATCAAATATTATATTTAAGAAAAAATGCAACTAATTTGGAATCATCATTTCAGGTGTCATTTTTTAAACCTACTTTGACACATAATCGATGATTAACAAAATGTAGACAAAATTAAAATAAGAGGAAAAAGGTCCCATAAAATCAATACCCCAAATGTTAAAAATTTAATTAACCAAAATTGGAGTTTGTGGCATCTCATTCCTTTGAGTGATAAAACTTGTTATTTAACATTGCTTGTAAGCTTTACAAATAGGTAACTATCTTGAAACAATGAAGATCAAAAGAAACCATATTCTAAAATCTTTCTTGCTATTCATTTAACACCAAAATGTCCTTCAAAAGCATATAAATGGAAAAATATAAGGATATATGAGATTTCATTTTCAGGTACACATCTTTGAATTACCTAATTAGAGCAATTCTTCCACAAATATGGATCATCCTATATATAGTGCTTAGCATCACTCTTGATCTTGTCGTTTCAAGCTTTTAATAGATTTGTAGGTAGCATATTAGTAGCCAAATGTTGTACTATATCTTCATACCATAAAAATTGGACACCCATAAAAAATTGTTGTTCATTTGGTAATTCTTCTTATAAATCAAAGTTTTTAACATGAAATAAGCAACTTAAATGATTTACACTCAATGTTTTGCACCTTGCTTGTCTTTGATTTCCAAATCAAATTCACTTAACAATAGGATCTGCCCTATCAATATGAGTTTTGCTTCCTTTTTTGACAACAAGTATTTTAGAGATGTATGATTAGATAAAAGAATGACTTCAGTACTTAACAAGTAGGATTGAAATTTTTCAGAAGTAAAAACTACTGCTAATAACTCTTTTTTAGTTATTAAGTAATTTTTCTAGGCATCATTTAAGGTCATAGACATATAGTAAATATCATAAGGCATTTTCTCTACTCGTTTTCCTAAAACAACTCTTACAACTTTGTCGCTTGCATCACACAGGAGTTTAACTTTAAACATCAACTCCCACTTAGGTAATTAAATAATAGGGGCCAAAACAAATAAATTTTTAACTTGTCAAAGGCTTCTTTACTATCATTATTGATTTAAAAAGTAACCTCTTTTTGGAGTAACTTGTACAATGATGATGCTAGTTCGAATTTTTTTTCATAAAGCTTTAATAGAAACTTACATAGTTGATAAATGAGCAAAATTCTCACACACTAGTGGGGTAAGGAAAAGATTGAATAACATCTATTTTGGCCTTAGCTACTTTAACCCCCTAGATGAATAAGTTGCCTTGAGACTATACCTTGTTCTACCATACAATAACAATTTTCAAAATGAAGAACGAGGTTAGTTTCCTTACATCTTTGTAAAATCTAACTCAAATTATGTAAACATTCATAAAAATAGTCTCCATAAATATAAAATTTTTCCATAAAAACCTCAATGTTCTGCTTTATATAATTTGAGAATACGCTTCCCATATATGTTTAGAAAGTAACTAGTAAATTCACATATACATGAAAGTTCCAAAAGGAAAAGTGAAAGTCTTTTTTTATCCTAATATTCAAAAGCAATTATGATAAGAAAGTATCCTAAAAACCCATTAAAAATTGTAAAATGTTTTACCAACTAATATTTCTAACATTTGATTAATATGGGATAGGGAAATGGTCTTTCGAGTCATGAATTTAATTTCTTATATTTAATAAAAACTTGACATGCATTTTGGACCCTAGTAGGAACTAAATTTCTATATTGAGGGGTGTTGTCACCATAATTCCCATCTTTTTCAAATCTACTTGTATAGGGCTAGCCTACTCAGTATTTGAAATTGGATAGATTATCCCAACATGAACTGGCTTAAAAAATTTCTTTCTTCAGTACCTGTCATCAAGGGTTTTAATCTTCTCTAATGTTGCCTTATGGGTTTAGCTCTATCTTCTAAAAGGATCCTGTGCATACAAGTAAAACAACTGATATCTTTAATGTCTGCTATCATCCATCTGATGGCCATTTTATATTTTTCAAAACCTCTAAGAATCATTCTTTTTGTTTAAAAGTCATCTTAATTGAGATTAGTACTAGTAAGTTATCTCCCTCTCTTAGGAACATATATTTTGGGTGTTTTGGCAATGTTTTTAACTCCAATTTTGGTGTGTGTACTACTGAAACGATGAGTTGGTCACTAGGCCTAGGCATGCCTTACTCTAGATAATTTATTATCTTCATTTCTTTTACTTTCACAAAACTATCCAATGCTGCCATACACTCTAGCAAACAAAAATTAGGGAAAATATTAGTTTCTTTATCATTAGAAAGACTTTCCCTCATAGTTGTCTTTAGCTCGTCCTTCTTATTAATCTCAAACCAATTTTATGCTAATGAATCCAAAACACCAATTGCAAAGATAAGAGAGTCACCATCAAGATATTTTATTGTATCATATATGTTAAATTGAAAAGTATCCTTACCGAATTACATAGTCAAAGTACCATTGTGGACATCAAATTTTATTTTTCCCATTTTTAAAATTATCTTCTTAGCAAAATTGGTGCTGATTGATTATCATTTTACAAATCCAATAAATAAAAGTCAGCAAAAAAATAAATTTGTCTTTAACATGTCCAAAACATATTCTAATAAGCCGTTCTAATATTTATTGGACCAATTCGCTAATTCAATTACCACCCTGTCTTTTATAATGATCCTAAGTTAAGAGTTGAATAAATAAAATAAGGCACGATGCTTATGGATACACCTAGATCTAGAATTGCCTTTTCCACCTTAGAACAATATTTTCCAAGCTTTACCTTTTCAATCCCTTTTGTCTTATTTCTTCTTTTCATCGTATAAAGTTCCTTCAAGAAGTTAGCATACTTAGGAACTTGTTTAATTACATAAAAAGGAATAATTACCTTACATTTGTTGAATACATTATATAAATTAGCATCTCATTCCCATCTCCAAGTATCCTTTAACACTTTTTAAAAAAGGAGGATGTATAGCTAAAGGAGGAGTAGGTGATTCATCCTTAAATATGGACACACTTTTCTCTACTTTAACTTGTTTAATGTCTTTTATACGAGAATTTAATGAAGGTGTTGCTTTCGTGGGTTGCTCTTCTTACTTTCCCCTTCACAACGTGATAGCATTGTAACTCTCCTTGTAATTTACTATAGTTTGTAATGGTAGTTTATTCGAACTTTGAGATTCCAAGTTACTGACCACAATGGCTAACCATCTAATTTTCCAATTTTTAAATCCTAGTTTTTCTCTCTTGTTGGAATTTAACTAATGCTTTAAAAATGTCTTGAAGATACCTGAAATAGAGGTTTGGGCTTATTACAGTTGTCCTAAAAGATATGGTTATATTGTTGAAAATTAGCCATAGGTTGATTTACTGGTGTATTGCTATATAAAAAATTTAGATGGTCTCTCGAACTAGGTTTGTACATGTTTTAATATGGATTATGTTGATGTTGAGGTTGTCTTATTAAACTTCCTACTATATTTGCTTATCCTTTTAAATCTTCTTGTAATGTGGGATATATATTAGTTGGGTGTCCTACTATTAAACATGTTTCGTAAGCCTTTGCTACCTTCATTTTTCCTATAGCCAACTGATGAATAAGCGCAGTAATATCATCTATATGTTTTTTGATAGAAGAACTATTTACCTCGTTAACTCAACAAGTTGAGTAGTCCATCCTAGCATTAAAATGCTAGGAATTATATAGCATATTAGCAATCAATATATGAGTCAAATCTAGTGTTTTGTCAACAAATGCTCCTTTATTAGTGACACAGGTAAGGCTCCTATTGATTGGTATAAGTCCCTTATAAAAATAATGAATTACTAGTTATTCACTAATTTAGTGTGCAAATAATAGACACATAATTTTTTAAAATGCTCCCAATACCCATATAAGGACTCACCATTATATTATTGAATGCCACACATTTCCTTTCTAATGTTGAAAACCTTTGAAGCTGGAAAGAAGTTTTCCAAAATTGTTTCTTCATTTTGTTCCATGTGGTGATACTAGCGGGTTTATAACAACTATTAAGTGTTATCCTTTAAAAAGAATGAGAAAGTTTACAATTTGATTTGATATTTTGTAACATCACTAGGCTTCATTCCCTTACATATAATATGGAATTCTTGTAGGTAGTTGATGGCACAACAGAAGAAAGGCAGCTGGCGACAATAAAATAAAGAGAAACAGGAGAGTTGGCTGTGTAAAGAGGGACATAGTAGCTAGCGAAGGTAGACCAAACCCAAACATTAATTATCACATCAAGACATAAGATAATGGAAGGATGCAGCTGGTGTAGAGATTGGAGAAAAACTTGTTTATATGCATGAATTTAGTCATGAATGAGGGACGTGGACATTGAATAGAGAGAGCAACAACACACATGTGACAATTCTCTCCATCACTCAAGTTACAACAACACACACGATAGTTGGGGACACACACGATAGTTGGGGACACACACGTTAACTGGGACGAAACACGTTAGCTAGTGGGGAAAAAGAAGACGTGGATACAAAATTACGGAATCAAAAATGTTGAGCTGGTGGAGATAAAGACACGTTGAGCTGGGTGGAGATAAATAACGTAGATGTTGGTGGAGATAAATAACGTTGCAGTATGGTGGACATTGAATGAAGCAGCTGCGTTGAGGTGGAAGAAAAGAAACGTGAGTTGGCGGCTTGAGAATTGAAGCAGCTGTGGCAAGAGGAAAAGAAGACAGCTGGTGGAGTAAAGAAACGATGAGCTGCTGGTTGGATAACAAAGAAACGTTGAGCAACTTGTTGGATAATACAGAAACATTGAACTGGTGGAGATAAAAAAAAGACGTAAGCACGAGTGTTGTGTAGCTATGTTATGCGTGAGCTGGAGGTAAGAACCGAAATAAGGAGGTGGCGAGCAACGAAGGCAAGTAGCTGGTGGCAAAGAAGGAGAGCAATGTAGTAGCCCCACTCCAACAACACACACTTCATTCCATTCACGCCAAGGGTGGAAAGGAGACAGCAACTTGGCCAAGGCTTTTCGATCTAGTTGTTATTAAGATTTAAGTTATTTTTATTCCTTATATTTTAATTGTGTGAATTTAATTAATGCAACCATACATTATGACCATGATTTATGTTACATTGATGAATATGTGTGAGTAAGTTTTTTTTGGATTAAGGTTAAGATTGATATTGGATTAGGATAATTTTTGAGGTATTGATTTTTGCTTGATTGAATACATATTTAGTCCTAATTTAGCTTGATCACCTAGATTAAGATCTTAGATGATTGAATGCCATAACCAATGAGATTTAATTTGTCGAAAAATTAATCAAGTGACATACTTGAGGCTAAAGTGTAGACCAACATTAAGATCTTATGTAAGGATGCCTAGGATTAATGAACTTAGTTTTAGGCTTCTTATATTGATCACCTTTTATTCTGAATTATCTATGAACCAAGTGGGTAACTCGAATTTAGAAGAGAAGTAAATTCTCAAGAATATTGGGTTTGACTTGCTTAAGTGAAGTAACTCCTAGATCAATCCATAGTTACAATTTTTAGTGTCCAATTCAATTAAAATTTGATACCTTAGCCGATTCTGTCATTTGATTAAATCTAGTCATTTTTCAATTCATACCTTGTAGTTTTCATATTTCCTTGAATTGCTTATTTTATTTTATTTTATTTTTAGATCAATCAACTCTTGATCATCCGATTAAATTTTTATTATTTAATTTAATTGTCTTGTGTGTTGGAATCCCTTGGGTATCATATCCGGTTCTTACTGTTTTATATTACTTATCGACGGGGTGTGCTTGCCTCTAATTGGTTTAGATAGAATTTGATTTATATTTTTCTTTAGACCGCAACAAGTTTTTGTTACCGTTGTCGGGGAAATTCTTTCTATTATGAGTCATTAAGTTAGACGGTGTTAATTATCTCAGATTTAAATCTTGCTTCATTTTCTTCTTATTTTATTTTAGTATTTTAGTTGTTTGCTTGACTGTTTTACTTTGGTGTATTTTATTTTCCATTCTTAGCTTTGTTATTATTTGGTTTTTATTTATTCCATTTTGTTTATGCTCACTCGTGGTCAAAAGCCTGAGAATTTGCTATTAGATACTAAGATTGAAAACACTGCTCGCAGGTTATGCAAGGAAACCAATTTGGCTCGGAATAGTAACATAGAAGAAAGGATTAGACAAGAGTAGTTTGTAGAGATGGAATAGCATGAGGAGAGGTTGATGCCATATACTAAAGACAAAAGGGAGTTGACTATGATTGATTTGACTATGGGGCATAACAATAGACTCATACCTCCCATTATAAGATCGACAATCAAAACTGAGTTTTGAGATTCCTCACAACATTACATATATAGTGAGAGCATCTTAGTTTGGAGGATTGCCTTTGGAGGACCCGAACACCCATTTGGAGACATTTTTGGATATTTGTGATTTGTTCAAGAAGAATGGAGTGTCAGATGAAGTGCTGAGATTAAGGTTAATCCCATTTTCTTTAAGGGATAGGGCCAGAGCATGGTTGGTTAGTTTGCAGTCAGGATCGATTACTACGTAGGATGAGATGATAAGGTTATTTCTGGCTAAATCTTTCCTCCTGCCAAGGTTGTAAAGATGAAGAATGAGATCACTTCTTTCACCTAATATGAAAATAAAAGTTTATATGAAGAGTGGGAGCGATTTCAAGATATGTTGGCACAGTGTCCTAGTCATGGGTTCTCTATATAGCAACAAGTCAATACTTTTTATACAGGAATGACTCCATCGACCAGGAGTACCATAGATGCTGTCGTAGTAGGTAGTTTAATGAGGAAAATGCCAAATCAAGCCTACAAGTTGATTGACAAGATGGTCACTAGTAGTTTTTAGTATCATACAAAAAGGCATCCCAAACGACCTATTAGAGCTCATGTAGTCATCAATACGGTGGCTTTATCTGCTCAGATGGATGTTTTGACGAAGAAGTAATTTGATGCACAGTCTGAGAGGAGGAACTAGCTCTTCATTAAGGAGTTGTGCTTTATACGAGCATTGTGGTAGAGATTCCCATGCATCTTCTGAGTGTCATGTTGGGAACCAGAACCATCAAGTGGCACAACCATAATCATCCAATGTTCAGATATAGCCACCTCTAGGTTTTAAGGCTCCTAATCCTGCACCACCAGAGAAATCTCATCTCAAAGAGCTACTCTCGAAGTACATCTCCACTACTAAGGTTAGGATGCAAAACCAAGAATCTTCTATCAGAAATTTGGAGAATCAGATGAGCCAGATTGCATGTTTGTTGAAGGAAAGACCTTCGGGTTCATTTCCTAACACTATTGAGGCCAACCTGAGAGAACATGCAAAGGTAATCTTATTAAAGAGTGGCAGATAGCTTGAAAAAGTTAAGGAGAAGCAGAAGGATAAAGAAGTTGAAAAGAGGGAAGAAGAAGAGAGTCGGGAAAGTGGCAAGGAGGCCAAGGAAGCACCAACTGAAAAGGAGAATCATCCAAGGTTATTTGTTGACCCCATCACACATCTGGTAAGACCTCAGATTCCTTATCCTCAAAGGTTGAAAGGTACGCAATTAGATAAGCAATTTGGTTATTTTTTTGAGATATTTAAAAAGTTGCATATAAGCATTCCTTTTGTTAAGGCCATAACACAGATGCCTTCTTATGCTAAGTTTTTGAAAGAAATTTTGTCTAATAAGAGGAGGCTTGAGGAGTATGCCATGGTAAAGCTAAATAAGGAGTGTTCGGCCATATTGTCGAGAAAGCTACCACTGAAGCTTAAGGATCTAGGGAGTTTTACTATTCCTTGTGTTATTGATGATTTATATATAGATAGGGCTTTAATGGATTTGGGTGAGAACATTAACTTAATGCCTCTTTCTATTTTCAGGAAGTTAAGATTGGCAGAGCCCAAACCTACTACTATTTCGCTTCAGCTGGCAGATAGGTCCATCACTTATCCGAGGGCAATCATTGAGAACGTATTGGTCAAGGTCGAGAAGTTCATCTTCCCGATAGATTTCTTAGTCAACATGGAGGAAGATATAGACATCCCCATCATTCTTGGGAGGCCTTTTATGGCCATTGCATGGACCATCATTGATGTGCAACATGGAAAGCTCATCTTTAGACTTCAAGATGAAGAACTAGTGTTTGATGTGTTCAATGCTATGAAGCATCCTTCTACTCTTGATTCTTGCCATTTTATTGATATTTATTCTTCTGATACTGATGATTCTTCTATTGTTTGTGCAGATTTGTTGGAAGGGGAAGCACAAGGAACAATCGAAGAGTTAGGGGAAGAATTGCAAGAAGAGTTGGAGGAAATTGCAGATGAGTTGGAGCAGGCATATTGGACACATTATAGAGCATACGAGCCTCTCCAACGTCCAGTCAAGCTATTTCCGAAGCCTTCGATTGAAGAGCCCCCTTCTCTTGACCTTAAACCTCTTCCAAGTCATTTGAAGTATGTTTATCTTAACCCACCTGAGCACTTACCGGTTATCATTTCTTCTTGTTTGTCAGGTGCTATGGAGGAGCAGTTATTGAGGGTACTGCGGGACCACAAAAAGGCAATTGGGTGGTCCATTACAGATATCAAAGGTATAAGCCCTTCTTTTTGCACGCACCACATTTTCTTGGAAGATGGAAGCAAGGCAATAGTGCAGCCCCTGAGGAGACTTAACCCACACATGAAGGAGGTAGTAAAAGATGAGGTAGTAAAGCTTCTAGATGCAGGTATTATCTATCCCATTTCTGATTCTGGTTGGGTTAGTCTTGTGCATGTGGTGCCCAAGAAAGGAGGCACCACTGTGGTTGAAAATGAGAAAAATGAATTAATAGCCAATAGGAAGGTAACTGGGTGGAGAATGTGCATAGATTATAGGAAGTTGAATGATGTCACCAGGAAAGATCATTTTCCTTTACCTTTCATTGATCGAATGATTGAGAAATTAGCTAGACATGACTTTTATTGTGCTTTAGATGGATATGATGGATATTTATAGTTTCCGGTAGCCCAAAAGATCAGGAGAAAACAACTTTTACATTTCCTTATGATACATTTGCATATAGACGCATGTCATTTGGGTTATGCAATGCTCCGACCATATTTCAAAGATGCCTGATGGCTATTTTTCTAATATGCTTGAATCTTACATTGAAATTTTCATGGATGGCATCTTTGTGTTTGGCACTTCATTTGATGCATGTTTAGATAACCTAGAGAAAGTCTTGATTAGTTGTGAAGAGACCCATTTAGTGCTAAATTGAAAAAAATGTCATTTCATGGTATAGGAGTACACTGTTTTAAGTCACAAAATTTCTAGCAAGGGTATAGAGGTAGACCTAGCAAAAATTAATGCCATTAAAAAACTTCCACCATCAAACAATGTGAGATCCATTCGAAGTTTTTTAGGCCATGCTGGTTTTTACCATAGGTTCGTTAAGGATTTTTCTAAGATTGCTAGACCTTTGACTGAGTTGCTTGAAAAAGATGTTGTGTTTAATTTTGACGATAAATGTTTGGCATCTTTTCAATTGTTAAAGGATATGCTTGTGACTACACCTATTCTTATATCTCCTGACTGGTCTCTTCCTTTTGAATTAATGTGTGATGCAAGGGATTATGCAGTGGGTGCTGTGTTAGGCCAAAGATGAGGTAAGATCTTTCATCCTATTTTTGTATGCAAGTAGGACACTAAATAGTGCACAACGCCATTACACCACCACGGAAAAAGAGATGTTGGCGGTTGTGATTTCTTTTGACATGTTTCGCACATATTTGGTTTTATCTAAAGTGATTGTGTATACCGACCATGCAGCTTTGAAATACTTGATGACAAAACCAGATGCTAAACCAAATATAATTCATTGGGTGTTACTTTTGCAAGAATTTGACATTGAGCTAAGGGATAAGAAAGGAGTTGAGAATTTTGTAGCTAATCACTTATCAAGGTTAGATGAAGTTTCCATGGAGAGTATAACAAAGAAGGACATTCAGGAGACTTTTCCTGATCAGCATCTGATGGTTATGACGGTCACTCCTTGGTTTGTAGACTATGTAAACTACCTTGCGGTTAATATATATCGCCTTGATCTTTCTTATGTTCAAAAGAAAAAAATTTTGTCTGAGGTTAGATACTATCTTTGGGATGATCGTTTGCTTTACAAGATTTATGTGGATGGTATTGTTA